>CP137673.1:9696529-9726860 GCA_037976565.1 Mesocentrotus franciscanus
CTAGTTCGAAAAACTCTGGATGAACAGAGTATAATTAAGCGTGTACCGTGTAGGTCCAACTCCAGGAGGCTCCGACACCGGCGCCGGTTGGAGTTAATAAAAGCGGTGCAAAGCTGAGCTGTTCCCACACAACGTGCTAAATTTAATTTGATTTCAATACAATTACAAAATGTAATTTAGAATGAACAGAAGTCCTAAGATAACTCCCATATAAAAAAAATATATATTTTTTTTTTCCATGTGGTTTATCTATAATAATCTAGACCTAATATTATTATTAATGGCTTGTTAGGATTTGTAATAATGATAGACTTCATTGTAATTTGTAGAAAAAAATGTAGGATTTTGTAGTGAATGTTGAATTTATAGTGAGTTACTCAGGCATAGAGCTTTTCATTTTATGAATTATTTTTGGTTTTACTTTTACATGTAGGTCATCCTGAATGTGTGTAATTTTCCTGCTGATGAAGGAGTTCTCGAAAGGTTTGTAAGACCTGAGGTTGTGTCTGTTGCAGAGGCGCGGGGTCTCCATCCAAACGTCGGCTGAGTGTGGCAGGTGATATCGTTGAGGTAATAATAATAGAAGATGCGAAGATGTGAAATTTATATTCACTATGTTGTTGAGGAGGGTTAAGGTTGGAAAGTTCAAGTCTTGTTTCTTTGCTGTCTGTTTTCTAAAAATCATAGATTAAAAGGGCAAGTCCATTCCAAAATTACTTACTTACAATAAATGCAGAAAAATCAGACAAACCAATCAAAAAAAGTTTGAGCAAAATCGGATAACTAATAAGAAAGTTATGAATTTTTGAAAAATATGTAAAACTATGGAACAATGAGAATCATAATACAATTTGCCAAGATGGTTATCAGTTTGTGACGTCATGTCCTCACAACTTATCAATTGCTTTATATAGTTAAATCCCATTAATTTCCCTTTTTATCTCCCAAAACTTGATTTCCCCATGCCTTTGCCCAGGTTTTATGATTTGTATCATATTGCGTGCATGACATTTCCCCAAAACTTTTATGAATTTTTAAGAATTGATACTATTTTCTGAATATTGTATTTCATAATTATTGATTTTTATATAAATAGTTTATCAAAATTCAATTTTTCATGATTTAACTGGACATAAATTACTCTTTATTTGTGCATCCACACATGAAAATATTACTAACAATCTAACTTGGATGCTGGTGTGAAGAAATAAGATTCTTAGGGTGAGGAAATTTTTATTATCAATATAAAGAAAATAATTGTGCATGAAAGTGACAAACATTTCTTTGTTCGTCCTTGTACGCTGAGGAATTTTCGTCCCCTGCATTTAAACAGGAATGGGATGAAACTTGTTATTGTACCAAGAAATTGTGTTATGTAAGGGGAAAAAACACAGTGGACAGCATCACCAACAGTATATTTTATTCATTCATTCATTCATTTCATTCATTCATTCTCATTAAATTAATGTTGTTCTTTTTTCTAATATGTACATTAGGAATGCCTGGAGTTGAGAATGAGATATTCTTCCTGGAAGTAGAGGGTGTTCTTAACTTTCTTTTACTTTTTATAGAGGCTTATAAACAGAACTTTATTTCAAAAGATGAACTAATAGACATCCTGGTACAGTTTTTACACACGTATATGTAATCTGGACCAACAATGGAACTAAAGCGCATGTACGTCACCTATGAATGTGACAACTTACAAAGGAAAAAGTAATGAAGCTTGACACAGCTGACTTCACAAAGATGACATCGAAACTCAAGAACACCTTTGGTTTGCCAATGGATGACAATTACCTTTACCAAGGTTGTGTGGAACTGAACGGGCCCCAGGTTGAAGTGAGTGATGTGGATGGCGACATTTTGGAAGATTTGGTGGAAATCAGCATTAGGAAGTCTCGTCTTGGCACACTAGTGTCTTGTATTCATTATATCATTGTGTCAGGAATCTTAGGATCCATTCTAAATTCTGTTACTCAGCATCCTACATCATTGTCATCAATGGAATCAGCAACACCATCATCATTCATGCCCCTGCCGGCTGCTGTACAGGTGAGGATTTTTTTTTGTTTTTTGGCAAACATGCAGTATTGTGACACCTTGGCATATTTGAGGTTTTTGCAGGATCTTGAAGTGAAATTGCTTCATACATTTGATACTATGGTGATGTAAGACTTGAAAGGTCCTGTTTGACTAGTATCACTGACATGTACCAAGTTATACATATACATGTATCTGACACTAATGACATTCTTGATTGTTTTTATGGCTAACATATATCTCTTGACCCTTGTGTGTCACATTGAAAAACTCTAGTGTGCCCAGCTGTTCCATCAAGTTTTATTCAAACCAAAAGTTTTCAGTGAACTTTGTCTTAAAACATGTGCTTTCAATAGTGACAGGAAGGGATGCCTGCCAGGTGAAGCACTGTGGAACTTTACTTAATTCCCACTATTGTGGTCATCATGAATGGCACAGAAAGCACACAAAATGTCAATGTGATTTATTTATCTAATAAAATGTGTGATATTTGGAAGGCTGTCATAATGCATTGTAGATTCGTATCAGGGGGCATGTCTGATTGAGACTTGTATATAGCATCCGTTAAAATCACGTTGTAAAAAGCACTTAAAAACAGGGATTGCATACCAAAATGGGAAACCTGTCTTATCATATGTGATTTTTATACCCTTAAAGGGAAGTTCACCATTGCATCAAGTTGGTTTTAATAAATGCACAAAAATAAGAGAAACATATTGAAAGAGAAACATATTGAAAGTGTAACGAAAATCTATCAAAGAATAACAGAGTGTTGAAGTTTTAAAGTTTTTGTGACGTCACATGCGAGCAGCTCCACTATTTTCATGTGTTATTAATATCCATGTCTGGTGATATCTTGAATGCACAGATAAAATCATTTTCAATTTTTCAAAAATTAGCATTTTATGGAACATATACGACAAGTCATAGGGGGAGCTGCTCGCATGTGATGTCACAAATCAAAACTTTGAAAATCAATAACTCTGTTATTCTTTGATGGATTTTCACCAAACTTTCATTATTTCAATGTTTTTCTAATTTTTTCTGTTTTTTATTAAAACCAACTTGATGTCAAGGTGACCTTCCCCTTCAACGATTATCTTTGTGGATCTTCATCTTATCACCTCTGAATACGATACCCTTTTGGTTGATTTTTGCTGGTTCTGATATGCACACAAAGTGTCCTTTTTATCTGTTTTTGGGTGCATGTATGTTACATAGCCTAGCTAGGTCTCAATGAGACTTAATTAATTACCTGCTGGGATTCGTAGTTGAACAAGTTGTTTACTATTCTAGGATATTTATTTGTCCATTCAAGCACTATTATGAGCTAAGGCAAAAAAGTTTAACAGCTTTTTTTAAATTGTATCTCCATAATGTTAAATATAGTAGTATCTTTAAATATGCACTCATTGTGTGTAACAATACATGTTGCAGTTTTTGACTGAAGCAAAGTTGTTAATCCTGTAGGAACCGTCCTATGATTCAGCAGTCATCACCACCCAAGCAGGAGACCTCCAAGATTCTTTCAATTGAGTGTTCAGCTGCAGCCTCCATGACTCAATCTGCTGGCCACTCCAATAAGGTGGGCATTCAGTTTCATTTAGAGACCATATCGGAAGCCAAAAAAACTATACACTATTGGAAAGCTACAAAGAATCAGAATACAACAATGCAAGTTTCATGCATTTTCACTGCTTAACAACCGAGTATTTTGTTTTTAAACACTCAAATTTGTGAGCCTCAAAAGTGGGCTTTATTGTGCTTCTCAACCGCCTGAATTCTATGATGTCATAATATGTGAACAGAGTTGTGATAACATGTGTTTGTATGAAGAAAAGATTGATTATTTCTTCTTTTCCAAATTACGAATTTGAAGCAGAAAAAAAATAGGACAGAAAAATGCCATTAAAATTATTTCCTGCTTAGATTTATGAAATCTACAGCTTCAGAACTTAATTTAGGCCAATTTTTTTTTGCTGCTTATTTGTCGCAGCTTTTCACCCTTATCTTCACTTATATCTTATGTATCAGCTTTGCCTGACAAAGCAGCCATGGCCAAATAAGATGCATACAATGAAATCAACAAAAAAAAAATGGTCTAGAGCTGAGATTGTGGTGAATTCTATAGTTAAGCATTCCCATCAACCCTCACAGTAAGGGTAAGCACTATATAGGCACCAATCCTGCAGCCGTTTATGAATATTCATTAATCTGACCGCCACGCGTGGTCGCGCTGCCACCGTACGTCAGTACCCGCTCAACCAGGCGCGCGCTTTTTGATTTGATTCACTGTGCCGATCGCAAGCTGGCTGGCCCGGCCGACTCCGATCTGAAGATCCGCCAGCGGGTGACAGAACCCAAAATGGCTGGGGTTCACATCGAGCCTTGGGCGGAAATATGGAGCCAAGTAAAACCTTTAAATGGTTGGGTGTCCACATTTGGGGAAGCCCAGGAGGTCAGAAAGCGGTACGAGTCTGTGTCGTCTCTCAAGTTTGTTGGTCACAAGAAGACCACAAACTTTGGGTGTAACTCATCACTTCAAAATGCTGCAGGAGGTAACTAACTCAACATTCACTGCAGAAGATCTAGATCTAGTTAACATAAACAGTTATCTAACACTAACTTAACAGTTAGGTCTAACTCTAACTCACTGTTACATGATAGCTCTAACAGTTAGATTTAAAAGGCCATAAAAATGTAAACTCCACCAACCTGAGTATATTTCCTTCTGAAGTTCTGTCCTGGTATGGTGTTCAACTCTGTGCTTTAAACCTTTATCATTTTATGCTTTCCTGAAAAAAACATAATTGCATGTAATTGTAAACATTGTTTGACAGTTATTCACTACAGACGATTTATCGAGATATTAAAGGTGGCAATAATCCAATACCCAAATAAACAATGTTGTGCAGGGCTAGTGTAAACAAATATTCATGGAATCATCTTTTATAACTTCAAATTATCTTTAGTCATATTATAAGACTCTTTAGAACTAGAATTCCAGAAAAATTATATCTTTAAAAAATATGTGTCAAATTAGCAATCAAAATAAGAATAAAGTCAGACAACTATAGATCTAATTGCTTAAAAAATATGTACATATCTAGGTAGTTCATTTTATTTGAAAATCAACTAAAGCATTCAGAAATTTGAAAGAAAATTTTGGAGGTTCCATAATGTACATAACTTACATTTTCAAAAATATTTTGAATAAATGTACCACAATGTATTGCAATTGACTCTGTAAAAAAAAATATGATTATTTCTTTGTCCTTTGTGTATAGTTATTGGTTTTGCTGCTGGATTTACTCCTGAGTGCCTTAGGCGCATTTCTTAATATATTCTTATTTCCATTTTACATCATCTGTAGACAGATTCATTCGGTTTGCTGACCACAAAGAAGGCATTGTTGGTTGTGATGGGATCCCTTCATTGTCCTTGGAAAGTATACTCTGGGATTTATATTTGGCAGAGACAAGAACAATGCAGCCAATGAGAGGGTGGCAGAGGAAAGGGACAGAGAGCTGAAGGTACAACATTATTACCTTTACGATGCCAATTTCTACCGAATAATGGATTTGCTCTAGGACCAAATCATATAAGTTTTAAAGGTATTACAAAGTTTTGGTAGGGGGTCATAAATTTGGTTCAAATGAACATATTGGAAGCATATGCGATTTTGCAATATTTAATGATCGTTGTCGCGGTTGAAATCGACTCTAAAGTGATGAAATTGTAAAAAATAAACTCTTTATGTTGTATAGCACCCTCTCAAGACAGATATTACTTTAGCTTTAAAACAATGTTTCTTGACTACAATCGACCGATTTGCTATTCCCATTTGGAAGTTATATATCAGAACTGCATATTCTGAGATTTTTATGGTTGCAGCTACCATGGAGTGGCCTTAGGCACTATTTGAAATATTTGAAATTTACCGGGAGCACCGGTAAATTTGATTATTCAATTTGCTTGAAAGCAGAAGTGTTTTAGGGGCTCAATTTTTTAGTGCTTATAATACATCCACAGGGGCATCTAAATAAATCAAAAATTTAAAGAATTACTATCCATCCAATTTCAACATTTCCCAAAACTTTGCATTACCTTTAAAGTCATTAACCATTGTTTGGAAATTGATTTCTACAGGTGTAAGGTAAGTATCACTACTGAAAGAACTTGAGGGACTGCAGTTATTGCTTAGACAAGGCCTTCCTATATTTGATCATGACTCTGGAGCAAAGGATGGTAACTTTTCACAGCTTATAAACTAATAGATAATTCATGGGCGAACAAAGGAAAGTTTCAGTCACCCCATGTTTTAAATGAATTTATAGAAGACATGGCCCTGACAGTGTTACGAAATATTGGGAAACAAATATCTGATAGAAAAAATTTGCGATTCTGGCAGATGAAACAAGGGACGTCTCTAATCGAGAACAGTTGGTAGTTTGCGTGAGGTGGGTTTCAGAGTGTTATGAAGTTTTTGAAGACCCAGTAGAAATAATGGAGGTACCGAATACTAAGGCGGACACTCTGCTAAAAGTTATAAAGGATATTTCATCCGCTTCAACCTTCCCCTGAGTAAGTGCCTTGGACAAGACTATGATGGGGCCACCAATTTTCAAGGGCGGATCAGTGGTGTTGCAAAAATAATCCAAGAGGAACATCCAGCTGCTCTGCCAGTTCACTGCCTTGCACACTGCACCAATCTTGCCCTACAGTATGTTGCCAAACAGTGTACCGCAATTAGGGATGCTTTGGGATTTGCTTCTGAGTTAATCCAGCTCATCAAACTCTCACCAAAGAGGCAAATGATTTTTGAACAAATTCATGAGGAACAGTCACATGGTCCCAAAGTTGGGATTAAGCCCTTTGTCCAACACGATGGACGGTGCGAACAGGAGCAATAAACACAATTCTCAACAATTGGGAAGCTTTATACGCTACATTTTGCGAAGTACTAGACATAGACCATACGGTATATGGGGATAGAGCTGGTGGACTTAAAGCCCAAATGGAGAAATTCCAGACCTTCTATGGATTGCATCTGTCAGTTTTAGTATTTAACGTCGCAGAAACACTATCCACAGCCATCCAAGGAAAGCAAACTTTTGCCCAGGATGCATTCACTGCTGCAGAAACGGCAACAACCACCTTGACCAGGAAAAGAAATGACACAAAATTTAAGACCTTTTTTTCATCTGTACTGGAAAAAGACATAGCATTATTACAGACGAGCCAACTCTCCCCAGCTGATCCCCATCCTGTTGCCAGGCCCACGCCCAATGATGAAACTGTGGATGATGCCAACAGTGACAACGTAGAAGAACTTGCTCCGGCTCCAGCTAGGGGACCCCAAAGGAGGATACAGCAAAAGCACCATACAAGTTGACTGGCAAGTTGTTTTAAATATTATTGGGTCATACTAGTTTACTATTTCAATATCTTTACACCCCTATGGCATTTCAAAATTGACCTGCTTTATATATCTGATTATGATGAAATTTTTCATTAATAATATCAAATTGCAATCCAACATGTGACACAAATTCCACACTAATCCGATGAGTTAAACTCACAATTTTGTCGTCAACTCTTTATGGTTTAAATTATCAAAGCATTTTCGTAAAGAAATAAAATAATCACTTACAAAACCCTGATATATATAATAAATTAAACAAATTTTTTTTTTTTTTTCCTTCTTCTTTTTTCAAACATCATGATTTTTCCAAAGCCTGGACTGGGTCATTCATACTATTGAGGCACCACAATCATCAAAAGAGGAATTATTTGTCCTAAGAACTTGAAGAAGGCGCTATAAAATATCATTGTTGATATTATTATTGTATTATTTAGTTATTATCATGGCCAATGTACTCAATATTTTCCTTCCTTCTTGATTTGTCTATGGCAGCTATAAAGAAGAAGAGGCATAATAAATAAAAACTGGAAAAATCATGCGAGTCCATGGCGTCGCTCCTCAAGGACACTACTTCAGGCAGCCATGCTTTGTTCCATGCATCTGAGGACAGGCGAGCCGAAGAACAGAGGAAATGGGACAGGGTTTTGGCAAGTGAGAATCATGAATCTCAGCAAAAGATCCATTGACTCTTTCATCAACGTGCAGCTGCAAACCATGACGATATTCCAGCAGATGATGGGAAAGTTGACAGGCCATCACAACGCAGGACCTTCTTATGCCGGTCAAGCAGCTCCTTGGCAGAATGCAGCTCCTACTCCAAACACAGCACCTTGGCAGAACGCAGCGCCTGGGCCATCCCACACAGCCACCGGGCACAACGCAGCGCCTGGGCCATCCCACACAGCCACCGGGCACAACGCAGCTCCTGGGCCATCCCGCACAGCTGGGCCATCCTGCACAGCTTGGCAGAACACAGCTCCTACTCGAACACAGCTCCTTGTCAGAAGGTAGCTCCTACTCCCAACACAGCTCCATGGCAGAACGCAGCGCCTGGGACTTCCCACACAGCCACCGGGCACAACGCAGCTCCTGGGCCATCCCGCACAGCCTCCGGGCCAAACGCAGCTCCTGGGCCATCCAGCACAGCGTCCGGGCCAACGAGCTCCTGGGCCATCCTACACAGCTCCTGAACCAATAGCAGCTCCTACATGTAGACCAAACATTTCCCAAGAAATGCGCCATCCTTCTATGAGATCAGTGTTTCCCTCCCCTCCCTCAGAAAACCCCAATCTTTTTTCCTGCTCACCAGGCATGGAGTCTCTCCAAGAGTACCATCGAGATGTACCGGCTAGACAGCAAAACACAGGGCTGGAAGAAGAAAATCACTACACTGAACTATAAGAGGTTTTCGTTAATTTGCCTTGTCATTCAACACATTCCATGAGTATTCTTTTTTTACAGGCATTTTCTCTATGAGTTTTTGTAGTGGGTTGTGCCTGGTTGTGCAAGTGTGCAAGCCAAATTAAATTGTATTCAACCGGTATCATTAACAAAATATTCAATCAGTGCAGGGCTTATATTTGAGCATTGTAGTGTAGTCTTTGTAGAAGAGATTATCTGCATTCTTAAAGCTTGAATATATATTCAATAAAACAAATTCAAATAACTTTAGGAGGCTGGTTATCCCCATTTGATAGGCTGGTCAAATGGTTCAGAGCAAAATGTGTGATTTTTTGCACCTCACATTTGCTTACCATTTGCTGACCAGTTATTGATCTATATTACATATCAACTTTCCACTCATTGGTATTGCTAGAATTGATTAGTTTGTGTGATATTATGTGATGTTTTGGAAAGAACTCTTTCAAAAATATTGCATTTGTTTGTATTTGTTACCATTATATTGCCAGAATAAAGAGATGGCCAGTGAAGGAATCGTAGTTTTTTACGTTTGTGAAAAGTATGTGTCTGTTCTTATGCATGCAAGGTAAATCATAATCCTTATTTTGTTGTTTATGTAATTTGTTCATATATTTTGTAGTACTCTAGAACCTAGATTATGTTTAGCATGTGCAGGACACATGTATCTAGTGTTTACACCAAGAAAGGATTTTTTTCTTCTCAGGTCTACTTTAAACCTCCATATATTCTGTAGTATAGAATCTTTATACTAAAATTCAAAGTGTGATGTTTTATTCATGCTGTTATTCAAAGTTAGTCTTGAATTGACACAACTTTGAAGCTTTATAATCACGATCATTCGTAAATTGTCTCAATCTGTTATGCACAAACAGTAACCTGATATTTGTCAAATGCATTTGAAGTCATGTCCCATAGAGAATACACGCAAAATGTGAAAAATTGACATGACTCCTTTAATCGCAAAAATACGCCATGATGCCTTTGTCAAAATGAAAAATCGTGGTGTCTGCATTTGTAGAGAATTGTCTCAACTAGAACATATCAAAATTTGGAAGAAAATCGATCAATATTTCAATTTTCCAAAAATATGCTGACGTCATAATATGCAAAATGAAATTTTGAGTTCGGAGGCCATTATGATGATGTCATGAGTTAATTGAGGGTAAAATGAGACATGAAATCATATCTCTGACTCATAATCTATCCAAATATGAAAAAAAAATTTGGAGTTCCCATCCATTCTGAAGAGTTACAATGAATTTTGTATAGGCATGTTTTTGCCCATATATGCTATGTATTACATATAAATATATTATGTATGTTTCTTGAACGGACGCTCATTGCGTTATTACTGGTCAGAAAAAGGTGAACAAGGTATCAAAATGCTTGGAAAAATGTGCCAAATATGATGACAGAGAAAATTTGGCGATTCTATGTTGCAAAATTCCAGTACGCGCGAAAACACGCGCGCATGCGCTTGTGCGCATTTTTTTGCGAAATGCTTAAAATGGCCTGAAACGTTCTCTAATTTGAATAAAAAGTGATTTTGAACAGTGAACGCGTTTATTGATCTGAAATTGACCGGACGGATATCGACATTAATCATGATAAATAGGAATGAGAAATGACTTTTTCTTATGAAGATATGATCATAAGTTGATTTTCACAAAATGGCGCCTGGATGACGTCATGAAGACCTGATGACCGTGAAAATGTTCCTGTCACGTCTTATGACAATGACCTATGACTGTGTCAAAATTGAAAGAAATTGACAACACCGATCTTGAGTTATCCTGAACACAAAAAAGTGGAGGAAATAAAAATAAATAATAACTAGAAATGTAATTCGTCATGAGGACGAATTAGGTGGTCTGTTATGTAATCTGAATAACTGATCTTGTAGAAAATTGTCTTAGCTACAACATATCAAAATTTGGAAGAAAATCGATCCATATTTACAGAGATACAATCAATTTTCCATAAATATGCTGACGTCATAATATGCAAATTCGTATTTTGAGTTCCAAGGCCAAAGGGCAAAGGGCAGAGCTATAGAAAATTAAGGAACATTACAAGACATAATAGAAGGAGAACGAGAACCAGAGGCGGGAGAGGTAGAGGGTGAGAGAGAAGAAAAGAGAAGGGCAGAGGCAGAGGGAGACAGAGCAAGAGAATAAGAGGGAGGCAAGGCAAGAGGTCGAGGTAGAGGGAGGCAGAGAGAGAGGGAGAGGGTAAAAGAGAGAGAGATATATATGCAGAGACAGAGCAAGAGAAGGAGAGGGGCAAAATAAGAGAGGAGAAGGGAAACAGAGCAAGAGAGAGGAGAAAGAGAGAGATGCAATGGAGAACGATGCATTCAATATATCCAGCATAAATAGAATTTAATATAGAGAAAGAGAGAAGTATAGACAAGTAAACAATTCTATGTCCACGGGAGAGACGTAAACATGCATATACCTTGGGCTGAATAACTGGAAAAGTAAAAACGTCTGGGAAGGAGACTAGCAAGGTGATTTGATATTGTAGCAGAGTTGGGAGATAAACCCTATATTAGGTTTAATACCAGATTTCCCATAGGGTTGTACTCAAACGATTGACATTCTTCTCCCATAGATATAACACGCAAAATTAGGCATTTTATTACATTGTTTGTGATTGTATATGATAATATGTTATAATAGTCGAAGAAGATCATAAAATCAAATTTAAAACGCCGGCAAAAAAAAAAAAAAAAATGACCCACCAGGAATCGAACTTGGGTCGCCGGAATGGGAGGCAAGTGCTATGACCACTATACCAAAATAATCCACATAGACATTACACGTGAACGGAAAATGGAATTCTCAAATCCCACTTTGCAAGTGAAATATGAGCATGATCCCGGCATCTGATCGAAAAATAAAGGGCACACTTGTGATAGCTTATTGTCTCAGCTACAACATACTCAAAGCTCAGCAAAAACAAAACTAAAACGACGGAGATATTGCTCGCGAAAGACGGAATGTAGAATCCAGTTTTGAGAAAAAGTCATGTCCCATAGAGAATACACGCAAAATGTGAAAAATTGACATGCCTCCTTTAATCGCAAAAATACGCCATGATGCCTTTGTCAAAATGAAAATCGTGATGACTGCATTTGTAGAGAATTGTCTCAGCTAGAACATATCAAAATTTGGAAGAAAATCGATCAATATTTACAGAGATACAATCAATTTTCCAAAAATATGCTGACGTCATAATATGCAAATTGAAATTTTGAGTTCGGAGGCCATTATGATGACGTCATGAGTTAATTGAGGGTCAAATGAGACATGAAATCATATCTCCGACTCATAATCTATCCAAATATGAAAAAAATTGGGAGTTCCCATCCATTCTGAAGAGTTACAATGAATTTTGTATAGGCATGTTTTTGCCCATGTATTGTGGATAGAGATAGCGCGGTGCGCGGTGCTATTAATTTTGACGGACGCTCATTGCGTTATTACTGGTCAGAAAAAGGTGAACAAGGTATCAAAATGCTTGGAAAAATATGCCAAATATGATGACAGAAAAATTTGGCGATTCTATGTTGCAAAATGCCAAAACGCCGAAAACGCGCGCATATGCGTGTGCGCGCTTTTTTAAAATGCTTAAAATGGCCTGAAACGTATCCAAAATGAATTTGAGACGATTTAGAGCATTTTGAAATTTTTGCGCGCTACGCGCGGATGTACGCGCGTTTTTGACCTGAAATTGACCGGACGGATATTGACCTTAATCATGATAAATATGAAAAGAAATGACTTTCCGTTATGAAGATATGATCATGAGTTGATTTTCAGAAAAATTCACAAAATGGCGCCTGGATGACGTCATGAAGACTTGATGACCTTGAAAATGTTCCTGTCACGTCTTATGACAATGACCTATGACTGTGCCAAATTTGAAAGAAATTGACAAACCGATCTTGAGTTATCCTATACACAAAAAAGGGGTTAGAAATAAATAAAAATAAATAAATAATAATAATAATAATAACTAGAAATTTAATTCGTCATTCGGACGAATTAGGTGGTCTGTCTTCTTGATCATGATGATCATGATGATCATGTTAGTAATGGTCATGATGATAATGATAATGGTGATGATGATGATGATAATGATAATGATGATTATGATGATGATGATGATGATGTTGATGAGGATGATAATCATGAAATACGCTTAGGCTGAATGACGACGCTGTAGCTTATATGCAAATGAGGCAAATGGGGGTGGCAAAATACGCTTAGGCTGAATGACGACGCTGTAGCTTATATGCAAATGAGGCAAATGGGGTGGCAAAATACGCTTAGGCTGAATGACGACGCTGTAGCTTATATGCAAATGAGGCAAATCCGCGTGCTACCTTTTCGTAAAATATGTTTTATTTGTCTATGGTGTCTACCCAAAAGGGCCCCGTTCAGCGGCCCATGTTCATGTAGAATGGCATTATAAAAACTTTTGTGTTTACAAATTCATGGTTGACTCTTTATTTGTTGAAAATATGAAAGGGTGATTTTCAGCATTTTTTCTTTGTAGAGAGGGTTCGGGGGTCTGAATGTCCTCATTGCAAGGGGGTATCAGGCGTGACAAGAGACTCGCCAAAAGCACCCTAAACAAGTATTAACGTGATGCAAAAAATACACCCTGTATCGTTACGTGTAATTTGCTACCCTAAATAAGTAGGCCTAATCATTTTTTGTAAATCCCTAAGCAAGTGTTCCTCCAAGGCTGAGTTCGCCATAGTGCCGAATTAGGACAAAGCAGCATTTTTCTACCGGGGTACGGTGCCGTGGCACCCTGTAGCCCGCGCAATAAAACAATACAGTTTATTTGATTTATGTAAAACAGGCTATGACTTCAGCTTCAGCTAGAAATGGTGATTGTAATTTGTTCGAGTGTTGAATGACTCTAAGTAAGTTGATTTTTTTTTAACCCTAAATGCGTAAATCATCACTTTGAAAATGATACCCTTTTTCTTGATTTTTGGTGATTTTGAGACCCTATTCACGTTACGTACGTAACGTGCCTGATCGTGAAAAACAACCCTTTTTACGTGATTTTTTGGTCGCGCCTGATATCTCCCTTGCAATTATGAGGACAGACCCCCTAGCTCCCCCCATGGTTGAAACCATAGGGAACACAAACTAGGCGGAAAGTAAAACTTGGAGTGGTTATGAGTGTTCTTGGCACACTAATATAGTCCCTAGGGAATCCAGCTAGGGGCATCTGCTGTTCTTTCATCATACTGATCTGAGCCATTAATTTTCTGTCTTCACACATATATGAACAAAGACATTCAAATGGCTATTATTGATTTATATGAATTTTTGTATTTTTAAAAATGAGGTACTGACCCCGTACTGATCGGAGGGATATCAAAACAGCGGCTTATAATGCTAATAATTATAACTAGGCCAGGCTAGCACGTGTCTTAGACTTTGTCGCGTTGGGGGAGCTGAAAGCTATAGGTCTACTTTGTATGCCTATTTTTTATTCAATATTCAGCTTTGTCATATTTGATGATGGTTTTGTCAACGATCAGAGCGATGGTCATAGAGAGTTTCTCTGAGAGGAGAAGGGCAGGTTCACAGGAATCATTTTTGGTCGGAGCGATCATTGAAGCTGTCGATCGTGTCGATGATACTACTCACGTTAATGTTGATGGATACGGCGAGGGAGTTGGATCTGGAGCCAGTGCCAGTGGAAGTACTGCTAGTGCTACTACTAGCAAGAAGGAAGTTCTGCTTTGCTATGTAAACAACATTTCTGAGGATGTCTTGAAGCAGAAATTGCTTGACTTGATTCCGAGGCAGAAGATAATATTGACGAATGTGCTGAAATTTCCTAGTAGCTACAGGCTATCTGAAAATTCGAAGGTAAGAATTTTCTGTCAAGTGTCATGTCTGAACACTAGTCTTATACCCTACATGTCTTACTACTTACTAGGCCGGTCATCTTTATATTACACACACAGTACTTACGCGATCGAGGTTATAACGTCGCACAATTAAATATACCTCTGTATTGTGAGCAGTTGCCTCCCGTAGGCAGTGTGTGGTCTTGTACAGCAAATGTTGTAAGGAAAGGACCAAGCTCAGCAGCTCAAAAAGCTTGAAATTTCATTTGGTTGAGATGATAAGATTTTTTTCGAAGAATCTGGTGTGAAAACAGATATTATCCCTTGCAAAAATAAGATGGAATTATTTTCTGAGAATTTTGCTGATTTTTGGGAGAGGTTGTGACTGCCACTGAATTGACCCCACATAGTAATGGCTCTGTGTGTGTAATAATTATGGGACTGTCATGACTGTTGCACATTCACTGTTGCAGTAATCAAAACAAGACATCAGAATTTCTCTAAGCAAGATATAATTTTGTCAAGTTTGATAGATTACCTGATTCATGGGCACTTCAGCTCTTATTTGTGCTGCAAATTTGAGGATTTAGAGTAGAAAATGAAATTTAGTAATTATTTTCCTCTTGAACTGTGAATGAAGTAGTGGGCAAAAGGGTGCGGCGATAGAGGTCTACACAGAAAAGCTATTGTACTAGTTGTACTTGAATTTGAAGCCTATTCGCCCGTGAAGACTATCTTCGAGTATAAGCTTATCTTCAGATAAGCTTGTACATGTATAAGTGATTTTTGTGTGACAAAGACAGCCATAATTGTCCATGATGTCAGGTTGGGTTGACTGTCATTCTGAAAATTAACTTTGCCTTTGCTTTGGCTTTAAGCTGTTCACTAGTACTTTTATGGACCTTGTTCAGGGCTCTCTTGGTTCAGTAGGCAATGGGTCACTTATGCAATGTTCAACATGTATAACTACAAGATTAGGTACGCCACATTAGCACTAGAGGGCAGTCTCTGTTTTGTATCAGAATTGCACAGGCATTTTTGTACACAAGGTAGTCAAGTGGAAGGAGGTGTCCAAGCAGGTGATCAGAGAACGCTACACTGAACCTCTTGAGAAAGCCTCCGAATCAATCCTGGCCACCCTTGCTGGTGTAATGCCTGATGAGAATCTCTTGGTCTCAGTCACAACCAGCTTACAGTCAATTCTTGTTGAAACTTCGATGAGCCTACCATACTCAAAAGGGAAAAGCAGAGGCAAGGGTAAGGCTGAGTGGAATCCAGAGGTGGATGAGTGTTATCAGAGGTACCTTAACGTGTGGAAGAACTGGAGAGAGACAGAAGAAGACAAGAGCAGTCAAACAGGGATGTTAGCTGCCAAGCTAAAGAAAGCTTTCCGTGCCAAGCTGCGGCAGTCAAAAGCCGCCTGCAGAAACGGACTTCTCTCAAGGATTGAGGAGGCCCATGAGCACAGTGACAGGCTGTTCTACACGCTGGTGAAAGGCAGAGGACCCAAAACAGATGTGCAGCAGCTTAACCTTGGAGGTCAATGCTTCTCAGGATCGGATATCATCCAGGGCTGGACTCAACATTTCCAAGATCTTTCCACACCCACTGACTACAGGGCAGCACAAGCTCCCAATCCAACACACCGTGAAAGTCAACTCTCCCATGGGTTAGAACACCTCTTCACATCAAAGGAGCTGTGCACTGCCATCTCTTCCTTAAAACCCGGCAAAGCGAGTGGACCTGACAACATCTCTCCTGAACACCTACTGTACGCTGGTCGCAATACCAGGATTCTCATCCTTGTCTTGATGAATTTGATGGTTCATTTGAAGCATATTCCTCCTAGCCTTAAGGATGGTCTTGTGATCCCTCTTCACAAAGGCGGGGACAAGGATCCATCTGTCCCAGGAAACTATAGGGGCATCACACTCACCCCTGTCCTGAGCAAGCTGCTGGAGCTGCTGATCAAACCTAAACTCACCCAGCACCTACAAGAGCACCAAATACCAGACCCACTCCAATTTGGCTTCCAGCAGGAAGATCCTGTACTCTAACAGGAAAAGCCTTGGACCTTGTCATCGAAATCTACAAGCTCTCTAACCAACCACTATACCTTGCCATGCTGGATGCTCAAAAAGCATTTGACAGGGTTTGGCAGGAAGGTCTCCTGGCAAAGTTAGCAGCAACACACCCGTCCCCAGCTCTGCTGCATACCATTGCAGAATTCTACAACAGCTGCTCAAGCAAGGTGTTTTGGGACCATTCTGTAGGACCCTCTTTTCGTGTGCTGCAAGGAGTGAGGCAAGGAGGTGTTTTATCTCCCACGCTCTACACACTCTACATTGATGACCTCATCAAGCTCCTGAGAGAATGCTATCTAGGTTGCACAATCAGGAACCTCTACGTAGGTGTCATAGCATTTGCTGATGATATTGCTCTTCTTAGTAACGACCCAACAGAGCTCCAACAAATGCTTAACATCACATTCCAGTACACCCAAGAATGGAGGTACAAGATTAACCCCACTAAGAGTGCCGTCATCGTGCTGAACCAACATCGTACAATCAGCGGACATTCCTGGCATATCGATGGCGAGCCAATAGATGAGGTATCCTCCTACAAGCACCTTGGTATAACCAGGACATGTGACCCTCAACATGATTATGCAGCAGATACGATCACCAAAGGTTACAGAGCCTTTTATGCCTTATTTGGAACCTCTCCACTGGAGCAAGGGTCGTACCTCACATCGCGGCAAAGCTCTGGACAACATTCTGTGTGCCACGGATGCTGTATGGCTGCTCCAGCGTGCCTTTCTCCAAAGCAATGTTGAATCGCCTAGATAAAGCACAGATCCACCTGTTCAAACGGATATTGGGGCTTCCAGCAACATCAGCTGATGAAGCCGTCTATCTGCTCACTGATACCTTCCCTATTAGTCTGCTGATCTTACAAGATAAGCTTCTTCTCCTAGGGCAGATCTTGAACATTGACTCTGATAGGATCGAACACAGGATGCTCCTTCATGGTATCTGCTCCAACACCTCTTCCATCCAGCAATGGCGCTCTGCTCTCAAGCAGCTCAGTCTTCCCACTCTAGACGAGCTTGTAATGAGACCCCCCAACTACCACCTATGGAAGCGCATGGTACAGTTAGCAGTGATGCAAGCTTCTGAGACCAGACAATTTGTTGCCCTCATTGAAAAGACTTCTTTATCCCTGTGGACCAGAAGACCTAAACCTAAGGCCAAGGATCTGTATCCTGGGCATATTGCCAACCCAAGCTTGAGGTCAGCTATCACCATTCGAGCCCAGATCTCCTGCAAAGTCTACCTGACCCAAGTCAGGCTTGTCAGGATCGGGAAGGCAACTGATGACTGCTGCCGTCTGTGTCGGGTAGAGCGAGAGGATGTTGAGCACCTTGTTGCAACTTGCCCAGCCCTATCATCTGTGCGTCAAGACCTTATTAATTGTATTAAGGATAACCTCAACACAAAGCAGTTTGCTCAATATTTCGAGTCTGCGCCTGCGCTGTTCTTGGAGTCAGTGCTATTTCTCCCTGCTGGGCACATCAGCAGTAGTGCCAAAACACAGCTGCATACCCTTATCCTTTATTTTATACGCAACCTTCACACAACCCGTCAAAATCTACTTAACGACCTATAGAAAGCCATTTATGTAACTTCGGCAGACTCACAGTGCCGACGATCTCCGACCTGAGCGGAGGAAGGATACAAGAGAGAGAGTCTCTGTTTTGTATCAGAATTGCACAGGCATTTTTGTACACAAGGTAGTCAAGGAATTGCAAGTGAATGAGGAACGATATTTTTGAAAATCTACTAATGGTGATAAATTCAACTTATTTTTTGTAGCAATGAATTATTTCAGTCCCACATATTTTTGAAATTGATGACATTGCAGAGGGTCGCAATGTCCCTAGGAGTAGAGGTGGATAGTTTCACTTGGGGCTGAGTGGTTCTGACCTATGAGTGTAATGGGTTAATCTTTTGATTTATAGGGCCCTGCACTGCCGCCCAAATGCAAAACCAACTTCCAAGTTGATTTCCATTTGGTGCACATTGTTGGTATGGGAAAGATTTCCATAGACATGAGACATGCCTTATGTACCCCCTTTGAAAAAGAGAACATGGAGGAAGAGCTTTCTGAGACACCATTGATTTATAATTCAATTCAAGGCATCATAGAAAGGACAGGGCCAGCGTGAGTTGGAACTGTGTGCGGATCGTGGTTTAATTTGAAATAAATTTTTGTTTTTGATCTTTGTAGACTATATGACCAATATTTTATTAAATGAGTTTGGAAAAAGAAAGAAATAATAATAATTTTACCAAGACATTAAAAGAAAGAGATGCGATGAAATTGGCAACAATAGTCAAAATTGACTAATAGCCATTATAATACCAAACGAAGAAGAAGAAGAAGAAATTTTATATTCACTCTTTTATTTTTATTTATTTTTTGTTATTGTCTTGAATTTGTTACCTATATGTAAAAAGATGATAATACTGTCAGGCTTTATCAAATGTCATAATAAATATTGTCATGAAATTAGTATCTTTTCAGAGCTGAATAGATACTCTATTACTAGTGCAAGTTAAGTGTGTTCATATTTAACTTGCAATATTGCATGAGAGAATACAAAATGGTGAGGGTCAGAGGGTGGCCAGCGAGCTAAGTTTGTTTTTGTTATTAATTTTTCTTGTGTATATAGTGGAAAACATGTGATAGGATTTAAAATTATCTTGTGTTTTATTCTTTTAACATTTAGGTGATTTCGAGGGTTTCAGATTTCGACGTTGATGAGGCCACTGTTGAGAATTTCATCAGGCCTGATGTGGTGTCTGTGGCGGAGGCGCGGGCTCACCATCAAAAAGGCGCCTCAGTGTTTCTGGGGATGTTGTAGAGGTAATAATGATCATTTTACAGGATTGATGTAACATCATATTTTTGTGTACATGTTCATGCCACATGTCTTTTTTATCATTTAATTTTTTGTTTGATGAATTTAATTGTGATGAGGTTGGGTCTTATGATAAATAAATTTAGTGGATTTTTTTTGTTTTTGTTTTTTTTTACTTTTTTGGCTCTTGTTTGTGCTTGTAATATTTTGTTTGTTTATTTATTTGGTCTGTGTGTTTGTAATATCCTGTGGCATGCATGTTAGCAAATTAAATTTCTATGATTGATATGGATATAAAGAAGTTCTAGAGTGGCTTTAAAAAAAAAAGATAGCAGTAGTTGTAAAATGAAATGGATAAGTGGAGTAATACCACTTCTATAAGTGATTTAGTATGAAGATTTATTGTAATGGTGGTAAAGGTACATTATATCAAAATAGAATGTATTATTGTTGTGATGCAGTAGTGGAAATAAAGGTAGCAATGACAGAAATACTTTGAAAGTTTTGGTGTGATATTGCAAATATTTGTATTAATGTTACGTAAAATAAAAGCAGATGTAAATATTTAAGTGTGCAGATAGGTTAACTGTAATGAATGTTATGGTTAGATAAATTTAAGCATTTTATGTTTGATTAGTTTGTTGTGTAATTTGTAATGTGATTGTTTTTTTTTTTTTTTTTTTTTTTTTTTTAATATAGGTGGGACCATGTGTTAACACAGCTGCTTTCAAACGGCGGTGCTTGCAAATGGAGGGTTGTGGAGCCTCAGTAGAAGTTGTGTTGTGGGGGAGGCAGCCTTGAAGGATGTATCTTGTGGTAAAGCTGTAATTACAGCTTTAGTGAAGGATGGAGGGCGGCTGACTTCGACAGTATCAAGCCAAATAGAAGTAGGTTTATGATAATTTGATATATTTTTTTATTGGAAAAATGAAATATATGAGAATAGTGGTATGGATTTATAATGTTTGCATGTTTACTTGACAAATATTAAAGGTAAAGGAAACGCGGGAATCAGTATGCTTTCAGTCATGGTTCTCACCAGGGCCTTTACACATGGCGGGGCCACCATGCGTAAATTTCAAAACCACTTTTGCCACCATGTGTAAATTTAGAAGTAGAAATGCCACCATGTGTAAATTTCAGAATGAAAGTGCTTTTTGACACTCTTTGTGTGCACTAAATGCCAAATTAAAACAACACCATTTGTAAATTTATCTGCACCATGCGTGAATATTTCCTACATGCTGAACATTACATTTCCACCATGGGTAATGAAAATCTTGCTGAGAACCCTGCTTTGAGTATTAAAATGGGTATGACAATACTGAAAATTTGAGCAAAACTGAACTATTTGTTTAAAAGTTTTGATTGTTCAAAGTTTCAATAGATCTCTGTTATGGAGATTTTTGAGTTTACATCTTTGCTGCATTTGCGATGTAATAGTAGCAATTCTCTGTTCCTTTTTGTGTATGAATTTTCAATAAAATGGATAAATAGGGATTTTTATAATCAGGAGTCCGCATAATTCTTATCGAAACGCTTGCCGAATTTTGTAGCCATGTCATACTCAAGCAATAAATTAAAAGAATTGTTATTTTTATTGAAAATGAAGGAAATCTGAAATTTTGTGTGTAATATGAATGGTGAGTTCTTTACTATGACATCACAGATGCTGACAAAGCTGCGAACTAAAAGGTCTGCATAATAAGGATTTAATGAATCCTTCAAAGTTTATAAATATTGAACAGATTGTGTGATTTGCTTAAATTTTCATTGTTTATTCTTGTTAAGTGGGATGGCTAATGCAGGATAGCCTCTTGGGCTATGAAATATGCTTTGTAGCATTGCGAATATGTGTTCTATCTTTTCTCTAGACAGTGGTGACACAACATTTGCTGCTGCGACATTTGTTCCGCCATCTATATCTTGAAAGGTCTAAGATGAAGGTCATGATTTTTTTTTTTTTTTTGCTCAGGACAATGTGAAGATTAGGATTAGGGTTAGGGTTAAGGTTAGGTTTAGGTTCAAGATTAACATGGCAAAGTTAGTCTGGAGGAATTGTCACAGGAGCAAATGTCATAGAACCTAGACAGCAGCTATTTCACTGTATTATATTAATCACAAAATGATAATTTCATAATTCATTTATTTTCTCCATTTAGGAAATAGGTATTGGAAATTGAAGCACAATTTGATACCATTTCACAAATTTACACATGAGCAGAGAGATATTAGGCTTATGTTCTCATCGACTTGTTATAGGAGTGTTAAATGTCATTTAATTTACAAATATTGTTTTGTTTGAATATGTGCATGTAGGTGTATGTACATGTATGAAATGTTGATTGCTATAGCTCAAAATAAAGTTTTCTTGTGAAGAGGATTTTTATGCCTCCGCCCACCGAAGGTGGTGCCGGAGGCATTATGTTTTCGGGTTGTCCGTCCGTCCGTCCGTCTGTCCGTCCGTCCCGCCCCGCTCGTTTTTGCGATAATTGAAGAACCATTTGAGGTATGAACATCAAACTTGGTCCGAGTATGTATCACCACAAGAAGACGATCTGAATAGATTTTGGGGTATGTGGGTCAAAGGTCAAGGTCACAGAGATCAATTGCTGATATTTCAGGTGTTAGTCTCGTTCTCGCGATAACTCAAGAACCATTTGAGGTATGAACTTCAAACTTGGTGCTAGTATGTATCATCATAGGAAGACGATATGATCAGATTTTGGGGTATGTAGGTCAAAGGTCAAGGTCACAGAGATCAATTGCTGATATTTATGGTTTTAGTCTCATTTTAGAACCATTTGAGGTATGAACTTCAAACTTGGTGCTAGTATGTATCATCATAGGAAGACGATATGATCAGATTTTGGGGTATGTAGGTCAAAGGTCAAGGTCACAGAGATCAATTGCTGATATTTATGGTTTTAGTCTCATTTTTGCAATAACCCAAGAACCAATTGAGGTATGAATTTCAAATTTGGTGTAAGTATGTATCACCTAAGGAAGACAATCTGATTAGATTTTGGGGTATGTAGGTCAAAGGTCAAGGTCACAGGAGTCAATGACATTTCAGGTGTTATTATTATCTTTCTTGCAATAAGTCGAGAACCATTTTAGGTTTGAACCTCAAACTTGGTGCTAGTATGTATCATCATAGGAAGAAGATCTGATTAAATTTTGGGGTCATGCAGTTGAAGTTCAAGGTCAGAGAGTTCAATAAAATACATAAAAATGGCTTGTTCTTGTGATAATTTGAGAACTATTTGACGGATCAACTTCATTCTTGGCTTGTGTATGCATATGGAAGGGGCAATGATTTGATTAGAATTTGGGGTCAAGTTCAAGGTCATAGAGTTCAAAAACATATATAATAATCGCTCGTTATTGCGCTAACTTAAGAACCATTTGATAGGTCAACTTTAAACTTGGTTCATGTATGTGTATGGGAGGGACAATGATCTGACTAGGCTTTAGGGTCATGATGTTAAAGTTCAAGGTCACAGAGGCCATAAAATACATGAAAATGACTAGTTTTTACTAGAATTTCAAAATTAAAATGAATATGCCATTCATTTCCGATCTGGTGATGGCGGAGGCATAAATTTTGACCGCGGTCGAAGATCCATCTAGTTTATGTGAATTTGGTTGCATTTTTTTAATACTATTTTGTTATTTTCTTTTGCAGAGTAGTTCATCCGTAGTGGCCAGTGGGGTCATTGTAGGAATGGAGGACGCAGAGAACGGGTATGTTTTTTTTTGTTTGTTTGTTTTTTTTTGTTTTTTTGTATTTTGTATTGGTTTGAAGAAAAAAAAAGATCATAGAAGGATCAAGTGCTATATTTTGAACATTTGTTTGAAAATCAAGGCTGCTCTATTTTATGCCATACCAGTTGTTTATTGGGGGAGTGAAGCCCAGGTATCAGTGTGTTTCCAGTCCATGAAGAATAATGAGAAAAGTAAACTGAACATTTGAGGAAAATTGGACACTTTGTTTAGAGTTATGGACTTCAAAGTTTCATTAAATCTTTATTCTACCATTCTGGACTATTAACCATATTTTGTGGTTTGGCACAATAACTTTTGATTCAGAATCTTTCCAAAATACACCAGATGCATCATTAGAAAGAGTACATATTTCTGTATAGATTGTGTCCATTTTTGTTGCAGACCATATTGCATTTGACACCAGGAATTTGAAAATGGAGAAAAAGCTTTTAAATCCTTAGATTGGCAACATATTGGAGGGCTGAAAATCACTGTTTTATCAAAATTGACATTTTTAATAACTTTTGTAAAATTTCTTAAGCATACATGATGTATGTGTAGGTTTTATTGTTGAGCCCACCAGAGGTAAGGGAGACAAAGGGATTGCCTGCAGTGTCTGTCTGTCCGTAGTCTGTCTGTCTGTCCATCGTCTGTCCGTAACGCTACAAAACCTGAATAACTCTATACTGAGGGCTTCAATTTCAATCAAACTTGGAGGGTAGAGTGGTTATGCAAAATTACACATTTTACCAAACAGCAGGGTAAAGGTGAAAGGTCACAGATAGGGGTCAACAATATTTATTGGCCAAAGTAAAGTTTTTAGGGTGCTTTTTGACTTTTGATCTACATGTCTGCTTGGATTTAAACTTAGGTGGTAGATGTGTCTTGGGGAGTTGAAGGTCAGCACAAGATCAAAGGTCGCAGACGGGTCAATGTCATTTTTTTAAGGGCATGTTTCGATTATAGCTCATAACTTTTGATCTACTTGTATGCTTGCAACCAAACTTGGGTGGTGGATGTCTTTTGGCTTTTGGGGAGTTGAAGGTCACCACAAGGACAAAGGTCGCAGACAGGGGTAAACAAAAATTTTGACGCCAATGTCAAGTTCTTTAAGGCGCGTTTCAGTTATGGCTCATTTCTGTAGCAAGTCACTATCATTTGTTCATATATATGCTTTGCCTTGATTCCACTTTTTATAACAATGAAAGTTAGATTTGTAAAAATGTGTTGTGGTACGTTTGTGGGCGAGACACATTTCAGCACTTGCCTTGTTATAAATACATATCATTTTTATTAAAACATGTTGGAATTAACGATTTAACCCATTGGGTGAATTGACATGGAATCACCAAATTATTGAAAGAGATATTTTCTGTATTCACATGATGATTGATGTATTTAATTTGATATGTGTATTCATGTTTTTTTTTAAACATATGTTTTGTTCATTTTAAGGTTTCCGATTGAAGTTGTGCTACACAATGGTGAATCTCTTCATAGATGAATCCCTCTTCATTGGTGACTTCAACTTTGATATGAAGTTGCCAGTAAAGGTGGAGTATACAGTAGCTTCTGGAGGGCACGTTCAAAGCATTGCTGTAGGGAAACAGTGAAACATTGGGTTTGATCTGAAGTTATAACATGATATAAAAGTTTTTGTTTCAAGTTTAATTTTTTTTTCATTTGGAGTTGTGCAAGCTATTGTTTATATTGTGTTTTGATAATTTTATGATAAGGAAGATTAAAGGAACATCATTAATTGTTGAAGATATCTGGTGTCTTTGATAAGGTGCCAGTAAGAGGGAAGTATACGGCAACTTCTGGAGGGCAAGCATTGCTGTAGAGAAGGAGTGAAGCATTGAGATTGGTCTGAGGCTATAACATGACATTACAGTTTGTTTGTTTGTTTTTCAAGTTAGGAATTTTTTTTTCAGTTGCAGTTGTGCAAACTGTTGTTTTTATTGTGTTTTGATAATTTCATTATAATTAAGATTAAGGGAACGTTAGTAATACTTGAAGATATCATGTGTCTTTGCTATGAAGCTGCCAGTAAAGGTGAAGTATGTATGCCCAAAAAAAGTAGAAAAAGAAACAAAATTTTAAAATCCACTAAATTCATGATAAGACCCAACCTTATCATGATTAAATTCTATTCTCATATATTTCATTTTTCCAATAAAAAAAAATATCAAATTATCATAAACCTACTCCTATCTGCACACTTAAATATTTACATCTTAATAGAAGAAAACTCATGATCAGGTGAAACTGAGGATCATATAGGCGTTTTAGCTTGCCGTTTTCTGTTTGTGCTGTAGCTGTTTGCATTGTAGTGTTTGCACTAGTTGAATGAGTCTCAAACTTGCTAGTTTGAGTGCTTATCTTATATGCTAGATTGCAGCGG
Source organism: Mesocentrotus franciscanus (assembly GCA_037976565.1). Taxonomy (NCBI): domain Eukaryota; kingdom Metazoa; phylum Echinodermata; class Echinoidea; order Camarodonta; family Strongylocentrotidae; genus Mesocentrotus; species Mesocentrotus franciscanus. Next base: position 9,722,400 of record CP137673.1, read on the forward strand.
TTACGTATTATATTTTAATATTGCATTTTGATCCAACTTTTCTATGGTAATTTTGTGGAATAGAACTTAAAGTATGAAAGTGTAATATGAAATTGTAGGTTACTTTGTAACAGCATTAGAATATTTTATGCATCAGCTTAATATAGATGTTAACAATAAAATGTAAGATGGTAGACTATGTGAGATAGGAATGCAAATATTGTTGGAATTGTTTTATTCAATATTTTTGTTATGATTTTTTACAGAGAGATCATAATGAAGGCTTGTGAATCATGAAATAATGCTTTGTATAATATAAAGTGGTCCAGATATCTAATCATGGTATAATTGAGTTTGACAAAAAGGTGAGATATTTTTATTACCGTATTTACAAATTTTTTATTGCTTTTATTTAGATTAAGGGATTGTTTTTATACAAAAATAATACACAGGTGAGAGTGTGTTAGTGGTGATGCAGCACACTCAAGAGTATTACATTGGAAATACCCGATATGCATGCATCACCACTTACATAACGAACTTATAACTTGTGCATTGTTTGTTTTATAAGATGGGTCGGCAACATGAATATAAGGGGGAAAAATACAATGTGTGAACAAATAGTCCAGAAGCTACATGTAGGCTGTATGTCACTACTAGTAGCATAGCTAAAGGTGAAATAATGCCTCGTATGTATGCACATGTATTATCAGCGCGCATTGGGTTGTATGCATATAAGAAATATTGTATGCAATGTAGGGTACTGTTATGCTTTTAAGCAGATTTTGCAAGGTGGTGCATGTTAGTGCACAAATTAAGGAACATACCTATGAGTCATTGAAGGACATGTGATTGGATACATTGTCAAACTTATTTTATAACAGTATCTGTTTGTCTGTTACCCATTTTGGTTGTGAAATTATGTCGGGTGTGAAGAGTGTGTTTTGTGTTTAATTATGTGTTAGGACTTACAGGATAATGATTAGTGATTGATTCACTTGAGATGTTTTGAAATTTGAATTGTAAGTGATACTAACGTTGAGTGATACAGTGGTGTTATTTATTTCAGAGGTTACATTTGTTTGGTTGATACATCTGTCAATGGTTGATAAAATGTTCATGAGTTTCTTGCCAGTTTAAAGTTTATTTTTGAGAAATAAATTTATTTTTAAAGAGAAAAATGAAATCATTTGTCTTAGTTTTACATGTATAATGTTGCTTGTAGTGAATTGAAAATTGGGCATTTGTAGTTGTTGATTCTGAATATTGCAGTGAAAACTGTTGTGTGTAGGAATGTTTTAAACGTTTGTAGGTACATATATGTGTAATGTTTCATTGACCACATTTTGTTGTTTGGCTCAATACCTTTTGGTTCAGAGCTCTAAAAATTATACCAGATGCATGAGTAGAAAGAGCAAAAATTTCTGCACGCACTATGTCTATTTTTGTTGCATGACTATATTGCATTTGATGCCAGGAATTTTAAAAACGAGAATAAGCATTAGAATCCTTAAATTGGCAACACATTGAGAGGTTCAAAATCATTGATTTTTTTATAAAAACTTAAAATTTTTGACAAAATTGTTAACAATGTACACCTGTATATTGTTTTCAAAGACATTACACGCTTTTAAAACCATGTAACACTAAAAGAAAAATATTATTGTATATTGTTGCCAATTTGAAGAGCAAAATGTGATCAATTTAGCTCTTAAATAATTCTTGTCCTGAAAGGGTTAAAATCTATTGTTTTTACAGGTTTGTGAGGAACGATGAATTGGTCTTAGCAGTATATGTAGGTGTCTGTGTTGAAAGTGATACATGTAAGTTTGCTTTTTGTGTCGTGTTTTGGCTGATTTTGAATGTGATTGTTGTGACTAATAATGATAGGTGAGGGTATTTAACTTGTGAGAAATGTGTTAATAAGGAATTATGGAAATTAATTTAGAATTAATTGAAATTAGACCCCAAAAAAAAAAAAGAAGCTATTTTTTAAATTGTACATTTGTGGGGAAGATGCATATCACATAATGGATTTACTTGTTAAATATATATTTCAGCAGTATAAATTTTGAGATAAATTGAATTTTTTTTTGGATTTGGATAATTTGATTTATTCTTTTTAGGTTTGTAGGCATAATGGATGAAGTGAAGTTGATTTAGAAAAAAATTAAGTCCATTGTATGTGAGGTGTGAAGCAAGTAAGGGAAGTTAAAGGGCAATCCAACCTTTGTATTAAGATAATTTGTGTGAAAGAAGAAAATAAGAAAACAATGGTGAAAGTTTGACAGAAATGAGACAAGGAATAAGGAAGTTATGGATGTTTGAAAAATGAGATCACTATATCTATGTAAATCTCAAATTGGGAATTTGGTGAGTTGATTGTGACATTTTTGTGGACAGCTCTCCCATTTGTCGTGTACAAAAATATCATTAATTTGTGGTTTTCTTCGAGATGCCTTTGCCTTCGGGCAGTACTGTAAATATATGGAGATAGCATATTGTTATAGGGCATCATGAAAGAAATAGATCCTATTGAGTAATACATTTTGAAAAAAATGACATTTTAGTAATTTTGAGTGTAAGAGCGAATGGGGGAGTTGTGCACAGCTACATCACAGGGACATTACCTATTTGGCCAATTTGATATTCCCACAGGTATAGTGATTACAACTTCCAAAATTTCATAACTTTCGTATTACTTGTCTGATTTCATTCAAACTTTCACCAATCTGCTCTGATTTTCCTTTCTTTTTCAAAGTAACTTGCTATTAAGGTTAGATTTCCCTTTAAAATATGAGGTTGATAAGGTGGATATAAACTGTGAATAAATATGTCAGGATTATGATATGTGCTGTATGATTATGGATCATATATTTATTATATGATGAATTCATTACAAGGAATGGTTGTAATTATAATCTTCATGTGTGTATTCAAGGTCAGTTATTGAAGAATGAAACATTTTAAGAAAATAAAAATCATGAGAAGAATACTATAATGTATAGAACGGAGGTGGCGTTTACAAATCTATACTTCAGCAAGGGAATTGTATGATTTTTGAGGAGGGGAGGCATTGTGCAATCAATGGGCAAAATCATAATAGAGCGAAGTCCAGAGACTCCAGACGCATGCGCAATGGATACAACGACTTATTTTGTTTTGCTTCATTTTGTTTGCATAATTTTCAAGTTTAAGGTTAGTCTTAGGAATAGGGCTATGCAGCCCCCGTTATGATTTTGAAGTCTCAACAAAAAAATTAAAAAGGAAGAAAATAAAAGAGGAAAAAGAAGAAAAAGAGGAGGAAGAAGAAAAAGAAGGTTGGAAATGAGAGGCCCTGGGGCTTGCAACTAGATCTATATAATATTCCTATTTTTGCATTTAAAACGTCCAAATTTACCCATGTGTCATATCTCACACGTCCTATCAAAATACATTGGCGTGATTTCGCCCTGATGACGTCTGGCGGAATCGATTTCCTGGCGTGTATTCCAACTGTAACTGACTTTATAAAATTGAAGAATTTTTTTTTTTAATGAAAAATAAAGGAGACTATTGAAATAGTAATGCTAAGGATAAATGTGTTGAAATCATGGAAAAATTTTGTATAACATTAAGTCGATGTGAAAGGAGAAGAAAATATTTAATTCGTCGTTAGGTGGTTTGTCAGTGATCATTATACTGTTAAGAATTAAACGTGATGGTCCAGGTCATGATAACATTGTCATGATGAAATAAATAATAATGACTGTGATAATTGACACAGTGTCGACGAAGATCATCAACGCAAATGCTAAAAAGTATGTATAAGAAATGAGCGTCATATCGATGAACGCATGATCATATAAATTATCATAAAATAAAAAAGACACCTTCAAATTATTAAGATTATGAGAAGCTTATGATCTTGATAATTAAACGATGCTTCTGATCATGATAATTCTGATCATCTCGATAGACATCATCATAATGATGAAGATCATTTGAAGTACCATATAGCTACATGTATCGTGATTGTGTTGCTGGTAATCTTGTTAATTGTGACTTTTAAGATCATAGTTTATCAAGATCACGAAGATGCATCTGGCAATATTGATAATTTTAATCAGATTATAATAATTGTCAAGCTCATCAGAAGTATCATCATGTTTTTTATAATCTTGACAATTTTATGATGATATGATAATCATGAGATTATCATGATTATCAAGATCTTCAGAAGTATCTTAATGTTCTTGATAGGCCTAATAGTGATGATTTTAATATTTATAGCCTAATCATAATCATCATCATAATCATGAAGATCATCTTTAACATCATCATGGTCCTGATGATAGTAACAAAGCACAGATAGTAGATCGTATTCAGGAAAGACGGAAATAGGGTTGTTTAAATGAAAAGCCTTCATACTGACAAAAAAGGGGGAAATTCTGGATAGCTTTAAAATAAATAATTTATTGCATTGTTTACACTATAATGCAC
>CP137673.1:9727360-9749216 GCA_037976565.1 Mesocentrotus franciscanus
CTTTGCAGCCAACATCAAATTCTGTAGAACTTTACAGGAATTATGAATATGTCATGTATGTCCTATCTGTGAAGTTTAAACGTTAGCAGTGTCCTAATATTCAAATTATGCAAAGAAACCTGTTTACTTGCTACACTAGCTTCACTGTCAGACACTATTGAGTGACTCACTGGCTTTTTCTTCTTTGGAAATAACATACATGTACATAAAATGAGCTGTAAAGGGTATATGAGCATTTGTTAACATCAATATCCCACTTCTGCTTGTATTGGCCAAAATTAAACTGATTGAATCTTTGCGCAGCATAAAATGTACGACAATTCGGTACAATGGTCTGAAAATCAGACCATTATTTACTGGCTCTATAGCTCTTAAGTCGATTCGACAACTAATAGTCGTTATTTTCCAACTTAAAGACATTTTCAAGCCCCTTTTTTAGGGAAGTTCTAAATTAGTATTATCTTTCAAATGCTGTTGGAATTTAACCTTTTCATTTTGTTGGCCTGCAAATGGGACATAGTACCTTTAAAGGCAAAGACCAGTTTTGGTCATGCGATTGCATTGTGAAAAACGTTGTGGAATCGATCAGAAAAGGTTGCTCAGCTAGCATATAATTATTGGTGTGATCTGGATCATCAAAATGATGAGATTTGACCCAGTCTTGGTAAAGTTACAAGCACTGTACACAGAAAGATGTATGTGGGACTACGCGACACACACAGAATAATAATTATTTAACTTTTGATTAACACAATAAGACTAACTAGATGGAACTTAGACTGCATGCAGTCGAAAATGATGCCTCCGCTATAGATGATAATTTTCATCCATCAAAGTCCTTACTTTAGTAACTACCGTTCCGAAGATGGTGAAAATAAAATTCAAGACATACCTCCTCGTCCCCTTCCTCCGCCGAATCCTCCCCTTCCGCGTCCACCGAAACCGCGTCCTCCTCCTCGTCCACCAAATCCACCTGTAACAAACATGGTATGTCTAGTTTTGATTGTAATTATATAATATCCAATTCATTTTTCGCAAACTTCGAACTCATCATCACGTGACACAAGGTGACGTCATTTTATACTCTAGGTCTACGCCACTTATACATGTACAAGCTTATCTGAAGATAAGCTTGTACTCCAAGATAGTCTTTATGGGTGAATAGCCTTCAGTAACACCCTTTTGCCTGCTACTTCATAGTTTGAGAGGAAAATAATTACTAAATTTCATTTTCAACTCTGAGTCCTCAAATTTATGGCACAAATAAGAGCTGAAGTGTCCATGAATCAGGTAATCTATCAAACTTGAGAAAATTAAATTAGAGAAATTTTGATATCTTGTTTTGATTAGGCCTAGGCCTACTGCAACCGTGAATGTTCAACACAGTCCCATATAAGATGGCCCTAAGAGTGGGTCTACGCCATTACCGTCCATAGATAATGGAATTCAAAGGAACTTGACACTGAAGTTGTGAGTTTATTACCTATCTTATTTCCCTAATTTTTGGCAAATTACTTTGCAAATGTCTAGATCTACTCTAGTTCTAGAATATGCAATTAGGCCTATATCTAGACTAGACTAGTCTAGATCTACAGCAAGTTCAATGTAAAACGATTTTTAACTGTTTACAGCCATCAAAATTCAGAAAATTACAACCGTTAATGCCGTATTCGCAGGTTTTAGGGTCAGACTGGTCCCAAATCGCTAAAATATCTGTAGACCCCTCTAGGCTCTACGCTAAAATATTAGATTAACAAAAGTAGGCTAGTAGTAGTACGGTACGTGCACTGACGTACATTTAACATTCTACTGCCCTGTTCTTGAGCCTGAGGGCACGCGTTTTACACGCGTGTGGTACACTGACAATAAATAGACAGAAAAACACCGAAAAATATACAACTTTGTCGTAAACTTACCAATTCCAAGCAAATGGACAAAAAAGTTGTGCTTATGGACAATCACACTGAGGTGAACAATAAAAGTTCCGTTGATAAGTAATGTTAAACTTGCAAAGGAAAATTCCGAGTACGACAAACTGGCCGCAGCTAGAATTACGACATGTCTTATACAGTACGTACACGTAGAGGGCGCGCGCGCGAGAACAGACAGTTTGATGATCCTAACCGGATGATCTCATTTATGAGAACACAAATTGTATCGATTGACACCCGGTGGGATCACTCCCTGACAAAAGGGGACGCGAATGTATGATCGTTACAAGAAAGTCAAATTATTCCCTTTTGCAATCACTTTTAAGGAGAATTAGTCAAAATATACCCCCTTTTTTACTGAAAAACGAAGACAAAACAGGTCCCCGGTTCGAATCCAAATTTGTGCTACATGATTTTTTTCTTTCTTTTTCACATTGACCCTCTTAATCATCATGACCATTATAGTGCATTATAGTGTAAACAATGCAATAAATTATTTATTTTAAAGCTATCCAAGAATTTCCCCCCTTTTTTTGTCAGTATGAAGGCTTTTTCATTTAAACAACCCTATTTCCGTCTTTCCTGAATACGATCTACTATCTGTGCTTTGTTACTATCATCAGGACCATGATGATGTTAAAGATGATCTTCATGATTATGATGATGATTATGATTAGGCTATAAATATTAAAATCATCACTATTAGGCCTATCAAGAACATTAAGATACTTCTGAAGATCTTGATAATCATGATAATCTCATGATTATCATATCATCATAAAAATTGTCAAGATTATAAAAACATGATGATACTTCTGATGAGCTTGACAATTATTATAATCTGATTAAAATTATCAATATTGCCAGATGCATCTTCGTGATCTTGATAAACTATGATCTTAAAAGTCACAATTAACAAGATTACCAGCAACACAATCACGATACATGTAGCTATATGGTACTTCAAATGATCTTCATCATTATGATGATGTCTATCGAGATGATCAGAATTATCATGATCAGAAGCATCGTTTAATTATCAAGATCATAAGCTTCTCATAATCTTAATAATTTGAAGGTGTCTTTTTTATTTTATGATAATTTATATGATCATGCGTTCATCGATATGACGCTCATTTCTTATACATACTTTTTAGCATTTGCGTTGATGATCTTCGTCGACACTGTGTCAATTATCACAGTCATTATTATTTATTTCATCATGACAATGTTATCATGACCTGGACCATCACGTTTAATTCTTAACAGTATAATGATCACTGACAAACCACCTAACGACGAATTAAATATTTTCTTCTCCTTTCACATCGACTTAATGTTATACAAAATTTTTCCATGATTTCAACACATTTATCCTTAGCATTACTATTTCAATAGTCTCCTTTATTTTTCATTAAAAAAAAATTCTTCAATTTTATAAAGTCAGTTACAGTTGGAATACACGCCAGGAAATCGATTCCGCCGCGAGACGTCATCAGGGCGAAATCACGCCAATGTATTTTGATAGGACGTGTGAGATATGACACATGGGTAAATTTATTGACGTTTTAAATGCAAAAATAGGAATATTATATAGATCTAGTTGCAAGCCCCCAGGGCCTCTCATTTCCAACCTTCTTTTTTCTTCTTCCTCCTCTTTTTCTTCTTTTTTCCTCTTTTTATTTTCTTCCTTTTTAATTTTTTTTGTTGAGACTTCAAAAATCATAACGGGGGCTGCATAGCCCTATTCCTAAGACTAACCTTAAACTTGAAAATTATGCAAACAAAATGAAGCAAAACAAAATAAGTCGTTGTATCCATTGCGCATGCGTCTGGAGTCTCTGGACTTCGCTCTATTATGATTTTGCCCATTGATTGCACAATGCCTCCTCCTCAAAAATCATACAATTCCCTTGCTGAAGTATAGATTTGTAAACGCCACCTCCCGTTCTATACATTATAGTATTCTTCTCATGATTTTTATTTTCTTAAAATGTTTCATTCTTCAATAACTGACCTTGAATACACACATGAAGATTATAATTACAACCATTCCTTGTAATGAATTCATCATATAATAAATATATGATCCATAATCATACAGCACATATCATAATCCTGACATATTTATTCACAGTTTATATCCACCTTATCAACCTCATATTTTAAAGGGAAATCTAACCTTAATAGCAAGTTACTTTGAAAAAGAAAGGAAAATCAGAGAAGCAGATTGGTGAAAGTTTGAATGAAATCAGACAAGTAATACGAAAGTTATGAAATTTTGGAAGTTGTAATCACTATACCTGTGGGAATATCAAATTGGCCAAATAGGTAATGTCCCTGTGATGTAGCTGTGCACAACTCCCCCATTCGCTCTTACACTCAAAATTACTAAAATGTCATTTTTTTCAAAATGTATTACTCAATAGGATCTATTTCTTTCATGATGCCCTATAACAATATGCTATCTCCATATATTTACAGTACTGCCCCGAAGGCAAAGGCATCTCGAAGAAAACCACAAATTAATGATATTTTTGTACACGACAAATGGGAGAGCTGTCCACAAAAATGTCACAATCAACTCACCAAATTCCCAATTTGAGATTTACATAGATATAGTGATCTCATTTTTCAAACATCCATAACTTCCTTATTCCTTGTCTCATTTCTGTCAAACTTTCACCATTGTTTTCTTATTTTCTTCTTTCACACAAATTATCTTAATACAAAGGTTGGATTGCCCTTTAACTTCCCTTACTTGCTTCACACCTCACATACAATGGACTTAATTTTTTTCTAAATCAACTTCACTTCATCCATTATGCCTACAAACCTAAAAAGAATAAATCAAATTATCCAAATCCAAAAAAAAATTCAATTTATCTCAAAATTTATACTGCTGAAATATATATTTAACAAGTAAATCCATTATGTGATATGCATCTTCCCCACAAATGTACAATTTAAAAATAGCTTCTTTTTTTTTTTTTGGGGTCTAATTTCAATTAATTCTAAATTAATTTCCATAATTCCTTATTAACACATTTCTCACAAGTTAAATACCCTCACCTATCATTATTAGTCACAACAATCACATTCAAAATCAGCCAAAACACGACACAAAAAGCAAACTTACATGTATCACTTTCAACACAGACACCTACATATACTGCTAAGACCAATTCATCGTTCCTCACAAACCTGTAAAAACAATAGATTTTAACCCTTTCAGGACAAGAATTATTTAAGAGCTAAATTGATCACATTTTGCTCTTCAAATTGGCAACAATATACAATAATATTTTTCTTTTAGTGTTACATGGTTTTAAAAGCGTGTAATGTCTTTGAAAACAATATACAGGTGTACATTGTTAACAATTTTGTCAAAAATTTTAAGTTTTTATAAAAATCAATGATTTTGAACCTCTCAATGTGTTGCCAATTTAAGGATTCTAATGCTTATTCTCGTTTTTAAAATTCCTGGCATCAAATGCAATATAGTCATGCAACAAAAATAGACATAGTGCGTGCAGAAATTTTTGCTCTTTCTACTCATGCATCTGGTATAATTTTTAGAGCTCTGAACCAAAAGGTATTGAGCCAAACAACAAAATGTGGTCAATGAAACATTACACATATATGTACCTACAAACGTTTAAAACATTCCTACACACAACAGTTTTCACTGCAATATTCAGAATCAACAACTACAAATGCCCAATTTTCAATTCACTACAAGCAACATTATACATGTAAAACTAAGACAAATGATTTCATTTTTCTCTTTAAAAATAAATTTATTTCTCAAAAATAAACTTTAAACTGGCAAGAAACTCATGAACATTTTATCAACCATTGACAGATGTATCAACCAAACAAATGTAACCTCTGAAATAAATAACACCACTGTATCACTCAACGTTAGTATCACTTACAATTCAAATTTCAAAACATCTCAAGTGAATCAATCACTAATCATTATCCTGTAAGTCCTAACACATAATTAAACACAAAACACACTCTTCACACCCGACATAATTTCACAACCAAAATGGGTAACAACAAACAGATACTGTTATAAAATAAGTTTGACAATGTATCCAATCACATGTCCTTCAATGACTCATAGGTATGTTCCTTAATTTGTGCACTAACATGCACCACCTTGCAAAATCTGCTTAAAAGCATAACAGTACCCTACATTGCGTACAATATTTCTTATATGCATACAACCCAATGCGCGCTGATAATACATGTGCATACATACGAGGCATTATTTCACCTTTAGCTATGCTACTAGTAGTGACATACAGCCTACATGTAGCTTCTGGACTATTTGTTCACACATTGTATTTTTCCCCCTTATATTCATGTTGCCGACCCATCTTATAAAACAAACAATGCACAAGTTATAAGTTCGTTATGTAAGTGGTGATGCATGCATATCGGGTATTTCCAATGTAATACTCTTGAGTGTGCTGCATCACCACTAACACACTCTCACCTGTGTATTATTTTTGTATAAAAACAATCCCTTAATCTAAATAAAAGCAATAAAAAAATTTGTAAATACGGTAATAAAAATATCTCACCTTTTTGTCAAACTCAATTATACCATGATTAGATATCTGGACCACTTTATATTATACAAAGCATTATTTCATGATTCACAAGCCTTCATTATGATCTCTCTGTAAAAAAATCATAACAAAAATATTGAATAAAACAATTCCAACAATATTTGCATTCCTATCTCACATAGTCTACCATCTTACATTTTATTGTTAACATCTATATTAAGCTGATGCATAAAATATTCTAATGCTGTTACAAAGTAACCTACAATTTCATATTACACTTTCATACTTTAAGTTCTATTCCACAAAATTACCATAGAAAAGTTGGATCAAAATGCAATATTAAAATATAATACGTAACCGCTGCAATCTAGCATATAAGATAAGCACTCAAACTAGCAAGTTTGAGACTCATTCAGCTAGTGCAAACACTACAATGCAAACAGCTACAGCACAAACAGAAAACGGCAAGCTAAAACGCCTATATGATCCTCAGTTTCACCTGATCATGAGTTTTCTTCTATTAAGATGTAAATATTTAAGTGTGCAGATAGGAGTAGGTTTATGATAATTTGATATTTTTTTTTATTGGAAAAATGAAATATATGAGAATAGAATTTAATCATGATAAGGTTGGGTCTTATCATGAATTTAGTGGATTTTTAAAATTTTGTTTCTTTTTCTACTTTTTTTTTGGGCATACATACTTCACCTTTACTGGCAGCTTCATAGCAAAGACACATGATATCTTCAAGTATTACTAACGTTCCCTTAATCTTAATTATAATGAAATTATCAAAACACAATAAAAACAACAGTTTGCACAACTGCAACTGAAAAAAAAATTCCTAACTTGAAAAACAAACAAACAAACTGTAATGTCATGTTATAGCCTCAGACCAATCTCAATGCTTCACTCCTTCTCTACAGCAATGCTTGCCCTCCAGAAGTTGCCGTATACTTCCCTCTTACTGGCACCTTATCAAAGACACCAGATATCTTCAACAATTAATGATGTTCCTTTAATCTTCCTTATCATAAAATTATCAAAACACAATATAAACAATAGCTTGCACAACTCCAAATGAAAAAAAAATTAAACTTGAAACAAAAACTTTTATATCATGTTATAACTTCAGATCAAACCCAATGTTTCACTGTTTCCCTACAGCAATGCTTTGAACGTGCCCTCCAGAAGCTACTGTATACTCCACCTTTACTGGCAACTTCATATCAAAGTTGAAGTCACCAATGAAGAGGGATTCATCTATGAAGAGAGATTCACCATTGTGTAGCACAACTTCAATCGGAAACCTTAAAATGAACAAAACATATGTTTAAAAAAAAACATGAATACACATATCAAATTAAATACATCAATCATCATGTGAATACAGAAAATATCTCTTTCAATAATTTGGTGATTCCATGTCAATTCACCCAATGGGTTAAATCGTTAATTCCAACATGTTTTAATAAAATGATATGTATTTATAACAAGGCAAGTGCTGAAATGTGTCTCGCCCACAAACGTACCACAACACATTTTTACAAATCTAACTTTCATTGTTATAAAAAGTGGAATCAAGGCAAAGCATATATATGAACAAATGATAGTGACTTGCTACAGAAATGAGCCATAACTGAAACGCGCCTTAAAGAACTTGACATTGGCGTCAAAATTTTTGTTTACCCCTGTCTGCGACCTTTGTCCTTGTGGTGACCTTCAACTCCCCAAAAGCCAAAAGACATCCACCACCCAAGTTTGGTTGCAAGCATACAAGTAGATCAAAAGTTATGAGCTATAATCGAAACATGCCCTTAAAAATGACATTGACCCGTCTGCGACCTTTGATCTTGTGCTGACCTTCAACTCCCAAGACACATCTACCACCTAAGTTTAAATCCAAGCAGACATGTAGATCAAAAGTCAAAAAGCACCCTAAAAACTTTACTTTGGCCAATAAATATTGTTGACCCCTATCTGTGACCTTTCACCTTTACCCTGCTGTTTGGTAAAATGTGTAATTTTGCATAACCACTCTACCCTCCAAGTTTGATTGAAATTGAAGCCCTCAGTATAGAGTTATTCAGGTTTTTGTAGCGTTACGGACAGACGATGGACAGACAGACAGACTACGGACAGACAGACACTGCAGGCAATCCCTTTGTCTCCCTTACCTCTGGTGGGCTCAACAATAAAACCTACACATACATCATGTATGCTTAAGAAATTTTACAAAAAGTTATTAAAAATGTCAATTTTGATAAAACAGTGATTTTCAGCCCTCCAATATGTTGCCAATCTAAGGATTTAAAAGCTTTTTCTCCATTTTCAAATTCCTGGTGTCAAATGCAATATGGTCTGCAACAAAAATGGACACAATCTATACAGAAATATGTACTCTTTCTAATGATGCATCTGGTGTATTTTGGAAAGATTCTGAATCAAAAGTTATTGTGCCAAACCACAAAATATGGTTAATAGTCCAGAATGGTAGAATAAAGATTTAATGAAACTTTCAAGTCCATAACTCTAAACAAAGTGTCCAATTTTCCTCAAATGTTCAGTTTACTTTTCTCATTATTCTTCATGGACTGGAAACACACTGATACCTGGGCTTCACTCCCAATAAACAACTGGTATGGCATAAAATAGAGCAGCCTTGATTTTCAAACAAATGTTCAAAATATAGCACTTGATCCTTCTATGATCTTTTTTTCTTCAAACCAATACAAAATACAAAAAAAAAAAAAACAAACAAACAAAAAAACATACCCGTTCTCTGCGTCCTCCATTCCTACAATGACCCCACTGGCCACTACGGATGAACTACTCTGCAAAAGAAAATAACAAAATAGTATTAAAAAAATGCAACCAAATTCACATAAACTAGATGGATCTTCGACCGCGCGGTCAAAATTTATGCCTCCGCCATCACCAGATCGGAAATGAATGGCATATTCATTTTAATTTTTGAAATTCTAGTAAAAACTAGTCATTTTCATGTATTTTATGGCCTCTGTGACCTTGAACTTTAACATCATGACCCTAAAGCCTAGTCAGATCATTGTCCCTCCCATACACATACATGAACCAAGTTTAAAGTTGACCTATCAAATGGTTCTTAAGTTAGCGCAATAACGAGCGATTATTATATATGTTTTTGAACTCTATGACCTTGAACTTGACCCCAAATTCTAATCAAATCATTGCCCCTTCCATATGCATACACAAGCCAAGAATGAAGTTGATCCGTCAAATAGTTCTCAAATTATCACAAGAACAAGCCATTTTTATGTATTTTATTGAACTCTCTGACCTTGAACTTCAACTGCATGACCCCAAAATTTAATCAGATCTTCTTCCTATGATGATACATACTAGCACCAAGTTTGAGGTTCAAACCTAAAATGGTTCTCGACTTATTGCAAGAAAGATAATAATAACACCTGAAATGTCATTGACTCCTGTGACCTTGACCTTTGACCTACATACCCCAAAATCTAATCAGATTGTCTTCCTTAGGTGATACATACTTACACCAAATTTGAAATTCATACCTCAATTGGTTCTTGGGTTATTGCAAAAATGAGACTAAAACCATAAATATCAGCAATTGATCTCTGTGACCTTGACCTTTGACCTACATACCCCAAAATCTGATCATATCGTCTTCCTATGATGATACATACTAGCACCAAGTTTGAAGTTCATACCTCAAATGGTTCTAAAATGAGACTAAAACCATAAATATCAGCAATTGATCTCTGTGACCTTGACCTTTGACCTACATACCCCAAAATCTGATCATATCGTCTTCCTATGATGATACATACTAGCACCAAGTTTGAAGTTCATACCTCAAATGGTTCTTGAGTTATCGCGAGAACGAGACTAACACCTGAAATATCAGCAATTGATCTCTGTGACCTTGACCTTTGACCCACATACCCCAAAATCTATTCAGATCGTCTTCTTGTGGTGATACATACTCGGACCAAGTTTGATGTTCATACCTCAAATGGTTCTTCAATTATCGCAAAACGAGCGGGCGGGACGGACGGACAGACGGACGGACGGACGGACAACCCGAACATAATGCCTCCGGCACCACCTTCGTGGGCGGAGGCATAAAAATCCTCTTCACAAGAAAACTTTATTTTGAGCTATAGCAATCAACATTTCATACATGTACATACACCTACATGCACATATTCAAACAAAACAATATTTGTAAATTAAATGACATTTAACACTCCTATAACAAGTCGATGAGAACATAAGCCTAATATCTCTCTGCTCATGTGTAAATTTGTGAAATGGTATCAAATTGTGCTTCAATTTCCAATACCTATTTCCTAAATGGAGAAAATAAATGAATTATGAAATTATCATTTTGTGATTAATATAATACAGTGAAATAGCTGCTGTCTAGGTTCTATGACATTTGCTCCTGTGACAATTCCTCCAGACTAACTTTGCCATGTTAATCTTGAACCTAAACCTAACCTTAACCCTAACCCTAATCCTAATCTTCACATTGTCCTGAGCAAAAAAAAAAAAAAAAAATCATGACCTTCATCTTAGACCTTTCAAGATATAGATGGCGGAACAAATGTCGCAGCAGCAAATGTTGTGTCACCACTGTCTAGAGAAAAGATAGAACACATATTCGCAATGCTACAAAGCATATTTCATAGCCCAAGAGGCTATCCTGCATTAGCCATCCCACTTAACAAGAATAAACAATGAAAATTTAAGCAAATCACACAATCTGTTCAATATTTATAAACTTTGAAGGATTCATTAAATCCTTATTATGCAGACCTTTTAGTTCGCAGCTTTGTCAGCATCTGTGATGTCATAGTAAAGAACTCACCATTCATATTACACACAAAATTTCAGATTTCCTTCATTTTCAATAAAAATAACAATTCTTTTAATTTATTGCTTGAGTATGACATGGCTACAAAATTCGGCAAGCGTTTCGATAAGAATTATGCGGACTCCTGATTATAAAAATCCCTATTTATCCATTTTATTGAAAATTCATACACAAAAAGGAACAGAGAATTGCTACTATTACATCGCAAATGCAGCAAAGATGTAAACTCAAAAATCTCCATAACAGAGATCTATTGAAACTTTGAACAATCAAAACTTTTAAACAAATAGTTCAGTTTTGCTCAAATTTTCAGTATTGTCATACCCATTTTAATACTCAAAGCAGGGTTCTCAGCAAGATTTTCATTACCCATGGTGGAAATGTAATGTTCAGCATGTAGGAAATATTCACGCATGGTGCAGATAAATTTACAAATGGTGTTGTTTTAATTTGGCATTTAGTGCACACAAAGAGTGTCAAAAAGCACTTTCATTCTGAAATTTACACATGGTGGCATTTCTACTTCTAAATTTACACATGGTGGCAAAAGTGGTTTTGAAATTTACGCATGGTGGCCCCGCCATGTGTAAAGGCCCTGGTGAGAACCATGACTGAAAGCATACTGATTCCCGTTTCCTTTACCTTTAATATTTGTCAAGTAAACATGCAAACATTATAAATCCATACCACTATTCTCATATATTTCATTTTTCCAATAAAAAAATATATCAAATTATCATAAACCTACTTCTATTTGGCTTGATACTGTCGAAGTCAGCCGCCCTCCATCCTTCACTAAAGCTGTAATTACAGCTTTACCACAAGATACATCCTTCAAGGCTGCCTCTCCCACAACACAACTTCTACTGAGGCTCCACAACCCTCCATTTGCAAGCACCGCCGTTTGAAAGCAGCTGTGTTAACACATGGTCCCACCTATATTAAAAAAAAAAAAAAAAAAAAAAAAAAACAATCACATTACAAATTACACAACAAACTAATCAAACATAAAATGCTTAAATTTATCTAACCATAACATTCATTACAGTTAACCTATCTGCACACTTAAATATTTACATCTGCTTTTATTTTACGTAACATTAATACAAATATTTGCAATATCACACCAAAACTTTCAAAGAGTATTTCTGTCATTGCTACCTTTATTTCCACTACTGCATCACAACAATAATACATTCTATTTTTGATATAATGTACCTTTACCACCATTACAATAAATCTTCATACTAAATCACTTATAGAAGTGGTATTACTCCACTTATCCATTTCATTTTTACAACTACTGCTATCTTTTTTTTTTAAAGCCACTCTAGAACTTCTTTATATCCATATCAATCATAGAAATTTAATTTGCTAACATGCATGCCACAGGATATTACAAACACACAGACCAAATAAATAAACAAACAAAATATTACAAGCACAAACAAGAGCCAAAAAAAGTAAAAAAACAAAAACAAAAAAATCCACTAAATTTATTTATCATAAGACCCAACCTCATCACAATTAAATTCATCAAACAAAAATTAAATGATAAAAAAGACATGTGGCATGAACATGTACACAAAAATATGATGTTACATCAATCCTGTAAAATGATCATTATTACCTCTACAACATCCCCAGAAACACTGAGGCGCCTTTTTGATGGTGAGCCCCGCGCCTCCGCCACAGACACCACATCAGGCCTGATGAAATTCTCAACAGTGGCCTCATCAACGTCGAAATCTGAAACCCTCGAAATCACCTAAATGTTAAAAGAATAAAACACAAGATAATTTTAAATCCTATCACATGTTTTCCACTATATACACAAGAAAAATTAATAACAAAAACAAACTTAGCTCGCTGGCCACCCTCTGACCCTCACCATTTTGTATTCTCTCATGCAATATTGCAAGTTAAATATGAACACACTTAACTTGCACTAGTAATAGAGTATCTATTCAGCTCTGAAAAGATACTAATTTCATGACAATATTTATTATGACATTTGATAAAGCCTGACAGTATTATCATCTTTTTACATATAGGTAACAAATTCAAGACAATAACAAAAAATAAATAAAAATAAAAAGAGTGAATATAAAATTTCTTCTTCTTCTTCTTCGTTTGGTATTATAATGGCTATTAGTCAATTTTGACTATTGTTGCCAATTTCATCGCATCTCTTTCTTTTAATGTCTTGGTAAAATTATTATTATTTCTTTCTTTTTCCAAACTCATTTAATAAAATATTGGTCATATAGTCTACAAAGATCAAAAACAAAAATTTATTTCAAATTAAACCACGATCCGCACACAGTTCCAACTCACGCTGGCCCTGTCCTTTCTATGATGCCTTGAATTGAATTATAAATCAATGGTGTCTCAGAAAGCTCTTCCTCCATGTTCTCTTTTTCAAAGGGGGTACATAAGGCATGTCTCATGTCTATGGAAATCTTTCCCATACCAACAATGTGCACCAAATGGAAATCAACTTGGAAGTTGGTTTTGCATTTGGGCGGCAGTGCAGGGCCCTATAAATCAAAAGATTAACCCATTACACTCATAGGTCAGAACCACTCAGCCCCAAGTGAAACTATCCACCTCTACTCCTAGGGACATTGCGACCCTCTGCAATGTCATCAATTTCAAAAATATGTGGGACTGAAATAATTCATTGCTACAAAAAATAAGTTGAATTTATCACCATTAGTAGATTTTCAAAAATATCGTTCCTCATTCACTTGCAATTCCTTGACTACCTTGTGTACAAAAATGCCTGTGCAATTCTGATACAAAACAGAGACTCTCTCTCTTGTATCCTTCCTCCGCTCAGGTCGGAGATCGTCGGCACTGTGAGTCTGCCGAAGTTACATAAATGGCTTTCTATAGGTCGTTAAGTAGATTTTGACGGGTTGTGTGAAGGTTGCGTATAAAATAAAGGATAAGGGTATGCAGCTGTGTTTTGGCACTACTGCTGATGTGCCCAGCAGGGAGAAATAGCACTGACTCCAAGAACAGCGCAGGCGCAGACTCGAAATATTGAGCAAACTGCTTTGTGTTGAGGTTATCCTTAATACAATTAATAAGGTCTTGACGCACAGATGATAGGGCTGGGCAAGTTGCAACAAGGTGCTCAACATCCTCTCGCTCTACCCGACACAGACGGCAGCAGTCATCAGTTGCCTTCCCGATCCTGACAAGCCTGACTTGGGTCAGGTAGACTTTGCAGGAGATCTGGGCTCGAATGGTGATAGCTGACCTCAAGCTTGTTGGCAATATGCCCAGGATACAGATCCTTGGCCTTAGGTTTAGGTCTTCTGGTCCACAGGGATAAAGAAGTCTTTTCAATGAGGGCAACAAATTGTCTGGTCTCAGAAGCTTGCATCACTGCTAACTGTACCATGCGCTTCCATAGGTGGTAGTTGGGGGGTCTCATTACAAGCTCGTCTAGAGTGGGAAGACTGAGCTGCTTGAGAGCAGAGCGCCATTGCTGGATGGAAGAGGTGTTGGAGCAGATACCATGAAGGAGCATCCTGTGTTCGATCCTATCAGAGTCAATGTTCAAGATCTGCCCTAGGAGAAGAAGCTTATCTTGTAAGATCAGCAGACTAATAGGGAAGGTATCAGTGAGCAGATAGACGGCTTCATCAGCTGATGTTGCTGGAAGCCCCAATATCCGTTTGAACAGGTGGATCTGTGCTTTATCTAGGCGATTCAACATTGCTTTGGAGAAAGGCACGCTGGAGCAGCCATACAGCATCCGTGGCACACAGAATGTTGTCCAGAGCTTTGCCGCGATGTGAGGTACGACCCTTGCTCCGAGTGGAGAGGTTCCAAATAAGGCATAAAAGGCTCTGTAACCTTTGGTGATCGTATCTGCTGCATAATCATGTTGAGGGTCACATGTCCTGGTTATACCAAGGTGCTTGTAGGAGGATACCTCATCTATTGGCTCGCCATCGATATGCCAGGAATGTCCGCTGATTGTACGATGTTGGTTCAGCACGATGACGGCACTCTTAGTGGGGTTAATCTTGTACCTCCATTCTTGGGTGTACTGGAATGTGATGTTAAGCATTTGTTGGAGCTCTGTTGGGTCGTTACTAAGAAGAGCAATATCATCAGCAAATGCTATGACACCTACGTAGAGGTTCCTGATTGTGCAACCTAGATAGCATTCTCTCAGGAGCTTGATGAGGTCATCAATGTAGAGTGTGTAGAGCGTGGGAGATAAAACACCTCCTTGCCTCACTCCTTGCAGCACACGAAAAGAGGGTCCTACAGAATGGTCCCAAAACACCTTGCTTGAGCAGCTGTTGTAGAATTCTGCAATGGTATGCAGCAGAGCTGGGGACGGGTGTGTTGCTGCTAACTTTGCCAGGAGACCTTCCTGCCAAACCCTGTCAAATGCTTTTTGAGCATCCAGCATGGCAAGGTATAGTGGTTGGTTAGAGAGCTTGTAGATTTCGATGACAAGGTCCAAGGCTTTTCCTGTTAGAGTACAGGATCTTCCTGCTGGAAGCCAAATTGGAGTGGGTCTGGTATTTGGTGCTCTTGTAGGTGCTGGGTGAGTTTAGGTTTGATCAGCAGCTCCAGCAGCTTGCTCAGGACAGGGGTGAGTGTGATGCCCCTATAGTTTCCTGGGACAGATGGATCCTTGTCCCCGCCTTTGTGAAGAGGGATCACAAGACCATCCTTAAGGCTAGGAGGAATATGCTTCAAATGAACCATCAAATTCATCAAGACAAGGATGAGAATCCTGGTATTGCGACCAGCGTACAGTAGGTGTTCAGGAGAGATGTTGTCAGGTCCACTCGCTTTGCCGGGTTTTAAGGAAGAGATGGCAGTGCACAGCTCCTTTGATGTGAAGAGGTGTTCTAACCCATGGGAGAGTTGACTTTCACGGTGTGTTGGATTGGGAGCTTGTGCTGCCCTGTAGTCAGTGGGTGTGGAAAGATCTTGGAAATGTTGAGTCCAGCCCTGGATGATATCCGATCCTGAGAAGCATTGACCTCCAAGGTTAAGCTGCTGCACATCTGTTTTGGGTCCTCTGCCTTTCACCAGCGTGTAGAACAGCCTGTCACTGTGCTCATGGGCCTCCTCAATCCTTGAGAGAAGTCCGTTTCTGCAGGCGGCTTTTGACTGCCGCAGCTTGGCACGGAAAGCTTTCTTTAGCTTGGCAGCTAACATCCCTGTTTGACTGCTCTTGTCTTCTTCTGTCTCTCTCCAGTTCTTCCACACGTTAAGGTACCTCTGATAACACTCATCCACCTCTGGATTCCACTCAGCCTTACCCTTGCCTCTGCTTTTCCCTTTGAGTATGGTAGGCTCATCGAAGTTTCAACAAGAATTGACTGTAAGCTGGTTGTGACTGAGACCAAGAGATTCTCATCAGGCATTACACCAGCAAGGGTGGCCAGGATTGATTCGGAGGCTTTCTCAAGAGGTTCAGTGTAGCGTTCTCTGATCACCTGCTTGGACACCTCCTTCCACTTGACTACCTTGTGTACAAAAATGCCTGTGCAATTCTGATACAAAACAGAGACTGCCCTCTAGTGCTAATGTGGCGTACCTAATCTTGTAGTTATACATGTTGAACATTGCATAAGTGACCCATTGCCTACTGAACCAAGAGAGCCCTGAACAAGGTCCATAAAAGTACTAGTGAACAGCTTAAAGCCAAAGCAAAGGCAAAGTTAATTTTCAGAATGACAGTCAACCCAACCTGACATCATGGACAATTATGGCTGTCTTTGTCACACAAAAATCACTTATACATGTACAAGCTTATCTGAAGATAAGCTTATACTCGAAGATAGTCTTCACGGGCGAATAGGCTTCAAATTCAAGTACAACTAGTACAATAGCTTTTCTGTGTAGACCTCTATCGCCGCACCCTTTTGCCCACTACTTCATTCACAGTTCAAGAGGAAAATAATTACTAAATTTCATTTTCTACTCTAAATCCTCAAATTTGCAGCACAAATAAGAGCTGAAGTGCCCATGAATCAGGTAATCTATCAAACTTGACAAAATTATATCTTGCTTAGAGAAATTCTGATGTCTTGTTTTGATTACTGCAACAGTGAATGTGCAACAGTCATGACAGTCCCATAATTATTACACACACAGAGCCATTACTATGTGGGGTCAATTCAGTGGCAGTCACAACCTCTCCCAAAAATCAGCAAAATTCTCAGAAAATAATTCCATCTTATTTTTGCAAGGGATAATATCTGTTTTCACACCAGATTCTTCGAAAAAAATCTTATCATCTCAACCAAATGAAATTTCAAGCTTTTTGAGCTGCTGAGCTTGGTCCTTTCCTTACAACATTTGCTGTACAAGACCACACACTGCCTACGGGAGGCAACTGCTCACAATACAGAGGTATATTTAATTGTGCGACGTTATAACCTCGATCGCGTAAGTACTGTGTGTGTAATATAAAGATGACCGGCCTAGTAAGTAGTAAGACATGTAGGGTATAAGACTAGTGTTCAGACATGACACTTGACAGAAAATTCTTACCTTCGAATTTTCAGATAGCCTGTAGCTACTAGGAAATTTCAGCACATTCGTCAATATTATCTTCTGCCTCGGAATCAAGTCAAGCAATTTCTGCTTCAAGACATCCTCAGAAATGTTGTTTACATAGCAAAGCAGAACTTCCTTCTTGCTAGTAGTAGCACTAGCAGTACTTCCACTGGCACTGGCTCCAGATCCAACTCCCTCGCCGTATCCATCAACATTAACGTGAGTAGTATCATCGACACGATCGACAGCTTCAATGATCGCTCCGACCAAAAATGATTCCTGTGAACCTGCCCTTCTCCTCTCAGAGAAACTCTCTATGACCATCGCTCTGATCGTTGACAAAACCATCATCAAATATGACAAAGCTGAATATTGAATAAAAAATAGGCATACAAAGTAGACCTATAGCTTTCAGCTCCCCCAACGCGACAAAGTCTAAGACACGTGCTAGCCTGGCCTAGTTATAATTATTAGCATTATAAGCCGCTGTTTTGATATCCCTCCGATCAGTACGGGGTCAGTACCTCATTTTTAAAAATACAAAAATTCATATAAATCAATAATAGCCATTTGAATGTCTTTGTTCATATATGTGTGAAGACAGAAAATTAATGGCTCAGATCAGTATGATGAAAGAACAGCAGATGCCCCTAGCTGGATTCCCTAGGGACTATATTAGTGTGCCAAGAACACTCATAACCACTCCAAGTTTTACTTTCCGCCTAGTTTGTGTTCCCTATGGTTTCAACCATGGGGGGAGCTAGGGGGTCTGTCCTCATAATTGCAAGGGAGATATCAGGCGCGACCAAAAAATCACGTAAAAAGGGTTGTTTTTCACGATCAGGCACGTTACGCACGTAACGTGAATAGGGTCTCAAAATCACCAAAAATCAAGAAAAAGGGTATCATTTTCAAAGTGATGATTTACGCATTTAGGGTTAAAAAAAAATCAACTTACTTAGAGTCATTCAACACTCGAACAAATTACAATCACCATTTCTAGCTGAAGCTGAAGTCATAGCCTGTTTTACATAAATCAAATAAACTGTATTGTTTTATTGCGCGGGCTACAGGGTGCCACGGCACCGTACCCCGGTAGAAAAATGCTGCTTTGTCCTAATTCGGCACTATGGCGAACTCAGCCTTGGAGGAACACTTGCTTAGGGATTTACAAAAAATGATTAGGCCTACTTATTTAGGGTAGCAAATTACACGTAACGATACAGGGTGTATTTTTTGCATCACGTTAATACTTGTTTAGGGTGCTTTTGGCGAGTCTCTTGTCACGCCTGATACGGCCCCCTTGCAATGAGGACATTCAGACCCCCCCCCCCGAACCCTCTCTACAAAGAAAAAATGCTGAAAATCACCCTTTCATATTTTCAACAAATAAAGAGTCAACCATGAATTTGTAAACACAAAAGTTTTTATAATGCCATTCTACATGAACATGGGCCGCTGAACGGGGCCCCGCACTTTTTTGGGTAGACACCATAGACAAATAAAACATATTTTACGAAAAGGTAGCACGCGGATTTGCCTCATTTGCATATAAGCTACAGCGTCGTCATTCAGCCTAAGCGTATTTTGCCCCCCCATTTGCCTCATTTGCATATAAGCTACAGCGTCGTCATTCAGCCTAAGCGTATTTTGCCACCCCCATTTGCCTCATTTGCATATAAGCTACAGCGTCGTCATTCAGCCTAAGCGTATTTCATGATTATCATCCTCATCAACATCATCATCATCATCATCATAATCATCATTATCATTATCATCATCATCATCACCATTATCATTATCATCATGACCATTACTAACATGATCATCATGATCATCATGATCAAGAAGACAGACCACCTAATTCGTCCGAATGACGAATTAAATTTCTAGTTTATTTATTTATTTTTTTTTTGGGGGTCAGGAAATTATAACTATGCCACTTGTAAATCAAACAGATCAAATATCCAGTACAGATGATTGAATATGACGTCACATGACTCAGCTGCCAGACATGATCTCTTTGTCTTTAGAAAGTATGAACAGTGCAAGGGCAGAATATAATAAAAGAATGCACCTACACACCAAATTTAAAATAGGTTTATCAAGATACCTCTTAATTAAGCACCAACTACCTGCCAACTATGTCATTTTAGAACAAAGTTCATGGACATTTGACTCTAAAAAGCCCGGGATACCCCAACGTTTCACGCGATAAGTCCGTAACACGCAATGAACTCACTGCGCCGTTTCATGACTTTTTTCTTTCAAGTCTTGCGCAACTTTAGAGACCAAAATTTGCAGCGACCTTGCATACGGTTATGAAGCCACGCCCCTTTTTATGAATGCATGTCAACCCAAAATTGGCTCAATTTTGTGATTTTGTGAACAAATCCTATGGGAAATAGTGTTATTTCATATAACTCACAAATAACTGATAAATTTCTCTTGTAATCAATTTAATTAGTTGATTTTGGCCTAATTATGGTTGAAAAGTGGTCTGCGACAATTTTCATTAAAAAAAACAATACAAAACAAAAGTAAAACACAAAGAAATACTTAAGAAATTCCAAAAAAAAAAAACATAAAAATTGAAATGGATTTCGCATTTTTTTATAATCAATAATTGTTTAGTACCTTTACCAACACCAAATATTATGTTTAAAATACTTCTCATCTAAAGGCATTCTATGGGCTAAAAAGTTATTCAATGATTAAATTTGCATAATTAATTAATTATAATTAGAAATTAGTTATTTTGAAAAAATCTAACTATGCCTTCATATAGATTACGTCCAGGGTGATGCCTGTGCAAAATTTGTTGCGATCACGAACTGGGCCAAGATCTTGGGAGGAGGGGGCGGAATCAGCCCCGGCTATTTTAGGGTTAACCCTAACTGTACTGGGCTATTTTGAGCTTCGTATGCCCGTGGGGGGCCCAGAGGGCCGCTTCCACGAAATTCGCACGCACCTCAGAAATTGCGCAAAGGAAGAGATCTCGCCATTTTTCGCTCAAAATTGATCATTTTATTAATTATGCAAATTATATTCATAAAATTATGTTTTTTGTTAATAATTACATAAATAAAGCTCTTACAGAGTTTATTTCTTGGAAAAAATTTCTTAAAAGCCTATTGGGCATTTATATGAGATAAAAAAATTGTCAAAGTCTATTGCGATTCTTATGTATTTCATTGTTTTATGAATTTGATACCCAAAGTCATTATCTAGATCGATTTTCAGCTTGAATAAATGATAAATGAAGTTTAAAGAGTGAAATATTACTGATTTGTAGACCAAACTAAAAACTTCACTTTGCCATTCGTTTTGTACACAAAATGACAAAAATCTCAATTTTCGGTTTGACCTTTGGTCACAAAAGGTCACGTAACTCTATCGGAATGTCCGATTTTCAAAAACTTGGTGTCAAAAGATCCGTAAGACTCGAAAGAAAAAAAACTCGTGAAGCGGCATCGCTGAAAACGCGGCGGTTTTTATTGCGCGACAAAATTTGTCTAGGGCCCCCCCCCCCGGTACAATTAGGGTTAAGCCTTGTCCTTGGGCGGATATGGCCCAAAATCTACTCAGATCATCGTCACCAACACGTCATGGAGCATCCTTAAGCCAGGTTTAGTGAAAATCCACCCATTCTTTAAATACTGGTAAAGAGATTGAAATGTACAGACATACTGACAACCCGAAAACGTAATGCCTCTCGACACTCTCTGGGGTTGGAGGCATAATGAGCTGGTATACATGTGTAGATTTCATCACAGACATACAGTAATAGGTGGATAATAAGTAAGTTGACACTATTAGTTTGAAAGCTCCAAATAAAAAAATGGACGAACTTTTTCTCAGTCTGCTTTTGTCAGCATTGTCAGACAAAATATCATTTGAAAATGTCAGG
>CP137673.1:9749716-9791659 GCA_037976565.1 Mesocentrotus franciscanus
CATGTATGTGCTAGACATTGAACAATTTAAATGATTCTGTTAGAAAAGAGTATTTGTTGAGTAATCAGCATAATAACCAAGGCATGATGTAGAAAGACTGTAATTTGATCAGTATTGACCAGTTGTTTTTAGCTAGTAGTCAATATTTGATGATATTTTGCTAGCCTAAAAAAGCTAGTACACACATCTCAAAGCAGTCAATATATCTATATTATATCTTCAAAAATATTTGTGTTACCAATCTGGTATTAAAAAATGAGCTTACCCTGTTCTTTCATCCAACTGGCATGTCATTAGGGCTAAATGAGGCTAAATTTCTTTGAAAAAACTTCACATTTTAGCAAAATTGATGTTAATCTTGGCCAAAACGGTTCATATTTTTGGCTCACTTTTTCTCACCACAAACATTTTAGATAAGACTTGTTATGCCTCCACCTCTGCCTCATGTTTTCGGGTTGTCCGTCCGTACCCCCTACCCCCTACCCCCATTGGACAAAGCATGTTTTTATGTGTGTTGGTTTGAATTTTTTGTTAATCGGGGTCTACCAAAATCCTGCGCCTGCAACCCCCTTAGCAAAAAGCTAAGTTGAGTCAATTAAGATTTTTGTATCCATTTATACTGCAACATAATGATAATGATTATACAAGATATAGTTAAGTCATTCTTCATTTTTTATATCATTGCACAGGAAAAAAGAGAAGACATGTGACATTTCAACTGGAATCATCATGCAGTGATCAAGAGCAGAAAAAGAGGTACTTACTCAAACAATCTGATATAACAAAGTAATTCTTAGGGTCTTTCCAACATTTGCCCCTGCGGTAAATAAGTTTGCACATTGACCCCCCCAAAATGGCGTGTAAACCGGGCAATCAAGATGAGCAATACGCATCGCAACAATGCAACATCCCATTTTCCTGGCATGTGATTGGTCAAATATTTTTGCCTCAGGAACCAAAATAAAATTGCTTAGGTTTTGATTGGAGGAGATGCTTCTTCGTATGTGAACAGTCTGATAGGTTTATTACTGCATCGTTTTCTCATTTACCGCGGGGGCAAATGTTGAGGAGGTTTACCTGCTCTTATGAGAACGGCCCTTTATTATAGTAGACGGCAGTTTTTTAATGAACCATGTAAGTACATGTATGATATTATTTAGAAAATGTTACCATGGCAATCGCCAAAGACTTCTGTAGGTAAATGGTAACAAGTGGATTTGACAACGGGATATTTCAATTTTGCATGGCGATCCAAATTATATTGTACTTCAAAGCAAGTAAAGTCCTTCAGAAGTTGCAACTTGAATAAATTTTGAGAATTTTACTTCATTCCATTCATACATGTACATAAGCTGGCTATGCCGCACAAAGATTTGGTTATTCTTGTAGGCTTTCATGCCTGTTTACAACAATGGAGACGTAACTGCTTTGTTTTTTACTTCCCCTTTTGCAGTTAGAACTGGTCATCAGACATTTATAACTGTCCTTGCAGGAAGATGTTGTTCAACAGATTGTCTGGCAAGAGTCACACGAGCAGATGCAGCTGCAGCTCGGATCGCTTTTAAGGAAAAGTCGCTGGGTGATCAGAGGACATGGCTGATGGAGTACTTCAGAACCCACTCTTCTCGGTCTGAAAATGAAAGTCTCCAATTCTCCTACAACATCGGTTTGGAGCAGGTGTGTGCCACAGCCTGGCATCAAGTCGTTGGAATTGTGAGGTCAAGATTCTACTACTGGCAGAAGCAGTTCAGAGGTGAGGTTCATATTTCAAAACAGTTTCTTTGAAAATTCATGGCCTTTGTACATAATGTACTGGGCAAAAATGTACATAAACCCTAAAAGAATCTCCCATATTCATCCAACGTATTATTGTCCTTTTTTGTTTATAGAAAGCTTGCAGGTAGTTAAACTTGAAATACAGAGTGACTGTTGGTCATTCTTATTGGTTTGGCTAAAACTCTTTTTTCCTGGCTCATTTGTATGATATAAACCTCTCACAAAATTATAGGTAAAATTTCTTGTTTTGATATCTCAAAATCATTTGAAATAAGTTCATCTTCAGAAGAATATGAGAATACTGCATTGGCATTCAATCAGAATTGATATCAATTAAACACAATCTTATCTCTAAACAAATGAAGAATTCACTGTTGACAAAAATGCATTTTGCAAGATTTGACTTTCTACTTGGTCAGATATTCAGGTGTCCTGCATATTCCATGATTACATTATAAAAATTGGGCATCATTGTCTAGGGGAATGAACAGGCTTTCCAATGGTGCCAAACTGAAGTATCATTTAATCATTTAATACAACGAGAGATACCCTTTCTCAAACTTGAATTGCAGAACTTTTTGTGAGGGGTTTTCGTGTACGACAGCTGCATTATCTTTCATTACTCTTATGTAGCTTTAACACTTACTGTACTGGGGGGTGGGGGGCATCAGCCCACCCCTGCATTTTCGGGGATTGTGCTGTAACCGCTATTTGCTGTTTTTGGAAATCAGTAGGATGCGAATGCTAGAGAGTTACCTGACCTTTTGTGACCAAAGGTCAAGCCGAAAATTGAAATTTTTGTCATCTTGTCTACCAAACAAATGGCAAAGTGAAGTTTCTTGTTTGGGTCTATGAATCAGTAATGTTTCATTCTTTAGACTAGATTTATCATTTACTCAAACTGTAAATTGATCCAGATAATGATCTTAAGTATAAGAAGTCCTAAAACAATAAAATACATAAGAATTGAAAAACAGTAAAATACATTAGAAATTCATAATGGGGCGCCCAGTGTCAAATCTGACAGACATGGCGCAGTACAAATGGCCGTTATTATATTATTATTATTATAAAACAAGTATATGGACAATTCAATTATATGATAATGTCAAATAGGCTTTTAAGAAACTTTTGCCAAAAAATAAACTCTGTAAAAGCAGCACAGCATTTATGTTCCTTGAGCAAGGCACTTTGTCTACATTGCTTCACCTTACCCAGGTGTTAAAATGGGTA
Source organism: Mesocentrotus franciscanus (assembly GCA_037976565.1). Classification (NCBI taxonomy): domain Eukaryota; kingdom Metazoa; phylum Echinodermata; class Echinoidea; order Camarodonta; family Strongylocentrotidae; genus Mesocentrotus; species Mesocentrotus franciscanus. The sequence continues at coordinate 9,752,726 of CP137673.1, forward strand.
CCCTGTAGGATGCGAACGCAATGCAGTTGAATTGGCATTGTGTGCGCCTAATAGGTGACCAGCTGGAATGCTCCCCAGGGAGAGGAGATTGTGCACTGTAAATGCTGTTTTTTTGTAATTGAATCCAATGACTGGGGCAATAATATGCTGTGAGCGCTTTGGTCTTAACTCGTAAAGCGCTTTATAAGAGACTGGTATTATTATTATTTATTTATGTAATTCATAATAAAAACATATTCATGAATAGAATTTGCATAAATGACAAAGTAAGCAATTTTCAGCCAAAAATATAGGTAAGGTCTCTTCCTTTGCGCAATATCTGAGGCGCATGCCGAGTTTTGTGGTGATCAGCCATTTTCGATATTTCTAGTTATTTCCATGCATGCATTTAATTTGTTGTGAATAGATGGACTGCTATACCCATTGCCTGCTAACTGCTTGAGGAAAGGACACAAGATTAACAAAACCCTAAACGAAGACAGAACTTAATGCATTTGCTCGTTCCTATGGAGACCGAATGCCTGACAGAGAGTCTGTAAACCTTCCACATGGGTTCACAAAGCGAGAGGTGTATAGAAGAATACGACAAGATAATGCTGAGGTTTGTTCTGAGACTCACTTCAAAAGGATTTGGAGAAAGGAAGAGCAGCACATCACAATCCCCAAGGTATTGTAAATTCCATTGACCCTAAACTGTACTGGATGGGAGTGAGTGGGGCGGGACGCTCAAAAGCTCTAAACATAGGTTGTTGCATACCATAATCAAAACCGCCATGTTTTCAGCAATGCCACTTCATTACTTTTTATTTTGACACTACACTACCGTAAGTTTTTGCAAAAACAGACAATTCTTTTATAGTGTCATATGACCCATCATGATTTCAGGTCAGTTTTTGTACAAAACATATTGCAGTTTTAATGCACTCCAAATGGGCCAATCGCCACAAAATTATGCAGAGATTTTGCCATTAGTTTCGCGGAAATTTGCTTATTTTATCAATAATGCTAATTTATGCAAATTATACCCCCGGTACAGTTAGGGTTAGACATAGATGAATTTATGATTCTTAGCCAGACGAAATCTGTTAAATTCCTGAGGCCTCTTGTATCTTTGTGTCAATATATTATTATATTAGTCTTATAACATCTACATTTATATGCATCAAGAAAACACATCCATAACATTAATTTTGTAATTAACAATCCTTCTCTTTGATATTTTTCTTTTTTTCTTTATAGGTGAACCGCTTCTCTAAGTGCGATGTGTGCACAGAGCTGAAAATGAAGCTTGGCAAGACAAACGACAAAGATGTTCGAAGACAATTGATTGCACAACATCAAAAACATGTAGAGAAACAAAGGTACAGCAAACTTTGATTAAAGCTTGAAGTTAATGTTGTAATTGATTTTGATGTACTTTTTTTCTTTTAAGCATTTAGAATGAGGTGATCTGTGATCCAGTATTTTAAGTGCAACAAATGACAACCATGGATGTATTTTACATGTAGCTACAATATACAACTAGAGCTATGTCATTATATGCTTTCCTCATAGAAGTGAATATTTCAACAAAGATTTTGAAGGAGACAAAAACCGAGAAAGCTTAGAGGAATACTCAGGCTCCAAGATAAGTTGCTTTAAATAGAAGCGGCAAAATTGGAGAAAAATAACAGAACAAATTAAAAAATTGGACAACAAATATTAGCAATAAGAGAGTAATGAAATTCTTAATGGAAAAAAACAACAACAATGTTAATATATTTGAATAGGTGACCACAATAAAATATTGGCATTTGAACTGCCTATACGGATGTTTGGTTCTAATCAGTGGATATTTGACGTGAAAAGCCTATAGTAGAAGAAAAATACAATAGTAGGGAAAACAGGAGAAGAAATGTAGGCACAAGTTCATTACTTTAAAAAGTATATTGGTCACAATTAAGTATCATTGATATAGACGTAAACCTAGCCAAGTCTCAGATAACACATTCAAATTACAATTTACTCGTGTATTTAAGGCATTAGTATTGGTTTTGTGATCAAAACTTCTAAGCATAGCATGACTCCTCATTGCTCTTTACCTTCTTTTCAGCAGCAGTGAGAGACAAAAATATTACAAACACATCCGCAAGCGAAGTCACAGCCAGAGAAATACATGAGTGTAATCATCGATGGGATGGATCAGCACTGCACATCAATACCGCAACTCCATCCAACACCTAAAGCTCTGAGCTACAATGATCAACTGCACACTCACATCACCGGTGCACTTGTTCATGGAAGAGGTCAACACGCCTACATCGATTTTAACGAGTACCCACATGACAGCAACCTAACCATTAATATCCTGCTCAACATCCTGGTCCGTTATGCCGACTCTCTTCCACCAGTCCTCTACCTACAGCTGGACAACACTTCTAGGGAGAATAAGAATCGACATCTCTTTTCTTTTCTGTCCCTGCTCCTTGAACTCAATATCTTCAAGAAGGTAATGTTTAATACATGTTCTTTTTAGTAATTAATTGTCAATATAAGTATTCAGTCTGTAATGATGCTTTATTTAATCGCAAAATGAAAAGGAAATTTTGTTTATTTGAACTTGTATTGGATGGATAAGAGAATGCCTTTGTCTTGGAGGTTCTTTTCAGAATCATGTAAAGGACGAGTCAGAAATAATGATATACCTCGGAAATTGCCCATTGTTTGAGAATAAACATTATAAATATTCACTTTTGTCAGAAAACTATTCACAGTTGACAGTAAATTAAAGTAACTTGGTAAAAACCCAATTGCACCAAAACCTTGGGTTTAAAAGTACATGATATTTTGTGAAGGGATATGTAAATATAAAAATGTTTGACATGTACTGGTAGAGTACACTTTCCGCTGCATGCAGTACCATTGCTGTTGGGCATCTATTCATGAAACAGCGTTTGAAAGTGGGTCAAACCCACTCTCTCGGTTGTAGTGTGAGCAGGAGAGAACAACGATGCAGAAAGAGTGTGAAAAAAAAGAAAATATTCATGATTACAAATTATTTTCACCATGGCAAATTTCCAAGGTGAATCATTATTTCTGACTCACTTTTTATGATGGGGATTTTGCACTATTGTATTGTTGCATATCTTCAGTTGATCCTCTGTTTTAATCTATCAAATACATTTACTGCCCAAAATGTCTGATATGTGTAGGCATCATAGGGTTAAAAAAAGATATTGTGACTTAGAATTATTTACTTTACACAGATACATGTATACCAATGGTAAATAGTGTTTTGGGTTTTTTGTTGTTGGTCGTAGCCTATTATTCTCGGAAAGATTGAACCCTATGAGCGGGAAAGAGGTAGTGCACATTAGAAACCATGGGCAATATAAAGTTGTCATCTTTGTCATCAGTGTACATATGATTTGTAAAGCGTAAACAAAAACAAGCTTTGATAAATATGTTTTTTGTTAGATAAATGTTCTGATAAATGAAGAAAAATTTCAATTGAATAAATTATCCCTCATGCTTATTGGGTTGTATCATTGAGGAATGTCCCTAAAATTCAATTTATTCCATACTGTTGTTCACCTTATAACGTTTATTGTTTGCATTTAGATCAAAGTTGGCTTCTTGATGGTCGGTCACACACATGAGGACATCGACCAGTTCTTTTCAAGGATTGCAACTCACTTGAAGAAAAGGAGCACCCCATCTTTTCCAAAACTTCTGCAAGCTATTCCCGCCGCTTTCCACAAAGCTCACTGCCCTACAACAGCGGAGCGCATCTTACACCTCTTTGATGTTCGCAAATGGCTTCTTCCCCATCAACACAGCATGTGCTATCACAGTAAACCACACATATTCAAATTCGCACTGCACCAAGGAAAAGCCACCCTACAAACAAAAGACTGGTCAACTACACCACATTGGAGAGACACCACTGGCATCAACCACATCCTGTCATCACATCCAGACGGACAACCAACATTGGTAGAGAAGTCATTTGCGGACATCAATATCATACATCTACCAGACAAGCTCCAGCCATACTTGGAAGAAGTAGACATTGAGGCATGGAGGTCCCTCTATGAGCTACTCACCTTGGAAGAGGAGGAGAATGAAGGTATCATTTCTGTCATTTTTAAACTTCCAAAATTGATGGTGTTATGGTATTTTTTTCCATCACCTATGAAACATTGAAAAATACAATGTAGCATCTTCAAGCTTTATGGCCCAAAACTTTGACAATTTGTATTGAAGTCTTGACTGTTACACCCCTTCATGGCACAATTCACAAAAAAATCTTAATAGCGAACTAGGCTAGTGGGACACAAAAATATTGGTTTATCTAATGCATATAACCATTGACTACAAATCAAATGGATGGTGGTCTATAGAAAAAAGAGGAATGGCTGTTTTACAGAGAGCCAGCAAATTACGCGCCAATTTATGATATTTGATTGCCTCTCACAAGGGAGCAGCTGAGTCAGCAGCATAGATAAACCTGAGAGGATATTTTTGAGTTTTTCTCCACTCATTCTTTAAAATTTTTTTTTTTTAGAGATAGATATTATGGTATTGCTATTTTTCGAGATTTAACCCTATAGCCTGGATGAGGGGTGGGGGTGGGGGAAGGGGACTAATTTGGCCCCCTTAAAACATTTTCACAATAACTATTTAAAGCGAAGACATTCTGCGCTGAAATTTCATGACTTTTTCCTTCACATCTCGCGCAACAACGCCGGGCATGCAGTTCCTATGCTACACATAATTTTGTACATGTACTTGCACATCGGACCCAAAATAGCTCAAAAACGTGGTTTCTTGTAGAATTTCAATACAAATTGTGTATTAGCTAATATTTTTAAATGTATTATTATATCTGCTTTCACAGATTGAAATCTATTTCGTTTATGCTAGTTATGATCGCATAAGTGTTGCCAACAAATTTCATTGAAAAAACAATAAAAATGAAAAGGTCGAAAAACAGAGAAATTAAAAAACAATGAAATACATAACTTAATTTTGATACTGGATTTTTTTAAAAAATGCGCTTGTTAAGAATAATACATAGAGTGTCTAGATCAAAAGAACAGCACATTTCGAGCTGTTTTGAGTGATTTAGAGCAAAAAAGGTCTAATTTCATGCTTAAATTAGCATAATTAGCATAATCGATTAAACAAAATATTTTTCAGAGAGATTAATATACGATTTTGGAGATTATGTTGCAGGTGACGATTTCATCACGATCAGGCAGTTGAGGCGAGATCTCGGGGCTAAATTAGCACCCCCTTGACACTGCATACCCGGGCTATATAGGGTTTTAAAAAAATATATATATGACCTTTCAAGAGATTAGGTCATAGTATCATTAGATAAAACGATTATTATTCCAAGAATTTGCCACTATATGTTTATATAACTGGATGAAGGTAATAACAACCTATCTAGCTGGCTGATCATAAACTTTGATATTTTAGCACACTGTTTCTTACATCAGGGCTATAATACATTTCCTTTGTGTGTTTTAACAGAAGATTCAACAGTGAGATGGCCTATATGCGATCTACTGATAATGGCCAAACAACCAACTGACAGACCACAGCTTGAGGAGCATGCTTGCAACACAGAGGATGAAACATTCAGACAGGTACATGTTTCATTAATATGTCCCTTAATTAAGACAAAGATATTGTGAACCATATTTAGTATTAAATGTATTTTAATCGTTATTTACAACTTGAGTTGCTTTCTAAAAAAAAAAATGTAAATCATCTACAATGCTGCATGACTAACACACTCAGCTTAATTGCATCTTGAGTGCAACATTATTCCCTAACAGAATTTACACTCTGTATAGTCTTCACACAAGATCTAGCCCCTAATATATATACATGTAAGCCCTTGCATAATTCCAGTCATTACAGTAATTACAAGTCATGCCGAGTATTTTGGGGTCAGGTCATGTCAGGTAAAGATTAGCTTTGGGTACTAGTGATTGCTATACGCTTGTGCATTAGTTGCAAAAGTCTTCCCAAATTTTTGTTGTTTTTGTTGTTTCTTGTTTTTTTTCTTAAACATCAATGTGAGCACCTCAAAAAATTGTAGTTATCTGCATTTACGTAATCGTAGGTATCGCACATCTGCATTTCTGCATTGAATTGCTACAATACACAGACAATGGGAAAATCGTCAATTTGCACGTTACCCGATGGTCAAAACTTTTATATTTGGCATCAAAAGATGCGCAAGACTCTATGCTATAAAGTCATGAAAGCTCGGCACAAAAAAAATATCCTTAAACATATCCCGGTGAACGTACAGCCCTTTTAGGGTTAATTGAAAATCAAAAATACAAAAATAGTAGAAGTTTCAACAATATTTTCTGATTTTATAAAAGAAAATTATTTATTAGGTTTCAGAAAGAATTACTATAATAATATGTTTATATGTTGTAAATAAAGTGTACATAAGGAATTGTCTTGAATCACTGATAATGTATGTAGTGGCACTACACTATTCGTTTTCAATTCACTTTCTTATTTTATTTATTTTACTTTCTTTTCTTTTGTTAGGTTCACATAGGACCCAAAGTAAAGGAACAGAGGACAGAAGTTAGGGAGAGAGACATGGTGGCAACATATCTCCCAGAGTACTCGACACACTGGCCTCAAGTTGGCTGCATTCGCAGTGTACATGAAGACAAGTCCCTACAGATCGAGTGGTACACAGGAACCTTGACTTCTAAGTGGAAGGAGGTAAAGGTACCAGTCAAAGGACAAAAGGGCAGGAAACAGCTTTGGGTTGAGACTATTGATTCTAGTTCTGTGATTCTCCCTCCTTTCTCACTGACTGCTGGAGAAAACTTCCTCTTCAAACAGTGAATGGTTTGAGAGAGAAGCACAGTAGCTATTTTCAGTAGCTTTGTAGATCCTAGCTTAATTGGGCCATTGTAATTGCCTTAGCTATCAAATAATTGAGCAAAATAGTAGGCCTATTGGTTTCAATAAAATTGGAGTAATATTTTTTGGGGTGGGGCTGTGAAGCACAAGTGGAGGAGCTTTTAATTTCACCAGAGGGTCCTTAGTACAAATCTTAGTTGCATGAGATTTACAATCTATATGATTTAAACAGATGTAATTTTATCTTTTTAATATTACTGTAATATTTTGAATTGAAAACTTACAAGCTTATTCCGCTGCCAGACATGGCGGATCAGAAAATGTACAAGTAACGGATGGTACTTTTGTTTAATCCGTCATGCGGCTGTCACACTTGAGGAACGGATGTCGTTTTTTGGCATCGGTTGATATCCGTTAAAATGGTTTCATGTCCTTTTTGTCTCGCCTGCGTAGCAGGAGCCAGGCATAGGCGTCACTTTTACACCGGCGGTGTCGGCGTCAACAATTATGTTGTACACCCAATAACTTTCTATATCTTCGAGCTAGGATCACCAAATTCTTACCAGTGGTACATTTCTTGAAGACTCAGGTCAAGTTCGAATATGGGTCATGGTCGACAAAGTTCAAAGGTCAAAGGTCAATGAACTTAATATACAAAGCTGTACTTATGCTGTACACACAATAACTCTCCACAGCTTTGAAGTAGAATCGTGAAATTCATACCAGTGGTACATCTCTTGAAGACTCAGATCAAGTTTGAATATGGGCGATATCCGACAAAGGTGAAAGGTCAAAAGTTGTTGTTGTTGTTTTCCAGTTTTTACGGCACTGTCAAAAAGTCTATGAACTTTTTATTAAAAGCATAGTACACACAATAACTTTCCATAGTTTTGATCAAGGATTGCCAAATTCACACCAGTGGTACATCTCTTGTAGACTCGGGTCAAGTTCGAATATGGGTCACTCGTGTTCAACAAAGTTCAAAGGTTAAAAGGTCATTGAACTTAACATACAAAGCTGTATACACACAATAACTTTCCACAGCTTTGAAGTAGGATCGCCAAATTCATACCAGTGGTACATCTCCTGTCTGGTAAAAACTTATACGATTCAGAGAACAAGTGTCATGTATAAACTTATACAATTTAGAGAAGAAGTGCCATGTATAAACTTATACGCTTTAGAGAACAAGTGTCATGTATAAACTTATACGCTTTAGAGAAGAAGTGCCTTGTATAAACTTATACGCTTTAGAGAACAAGTGTCATGTATAAACTTATACGATTCAGATAACAAGTGTCATGTATAAATTTATACGATTCAGAGAATAAGTGTCATGAATAAACTTATACGCTTTAGAGAACAAGTGTCTCGTATAAATCTATACGATTCAGAGAACAAGTGTCATGTATAAATTTATACGCTTTAGAGAACAAGTGACATGTATAAATTTATACGATTCAGAGAACAAGTGTTATGTATAAACTTATACGCTTTAGAGAACAAGTGTCATGTATAAATTTATACGATTCAGAGAACAAGTGTCATGTATAAATTTATACGATTCAGAGAACAAGTGTTATGTATAAACTTATACGCTTTAGAGAACAAGTGTCATGTATAAATTTATACGATTCAGAGAACAAGTGTCATGTATAAATTTATACGCTTTAGAGAACAAGTGTCATGTATAAATTTATACGATTCAGAGAACAAGTGTCATGTATAAACTTATACGATTCAGAGAACAAGTGTCTGGTATAAACTTATACACTTTCGAGAAGAAGTGCCATGTATAAACTTATACGCTTTAGAGAACAAGTGTCAAGTATAAATTTATACGATTCAGAGAACAAGTGTCATGAATAAATTTATACGCTTTAGAGAACAAGTGTCATGTATAAATTTATACGATTCAGAGAACAAGTGTCATGTATAAATTTATACGCTTTAGAGAACAAGTGTCATGTATAAATTTATACGCTTTAGAGAACAAGTGTCATGTATAAACTTATACGCTTTAGAGAACAAGTGTCATGTATAAATTTATACGATTCAGAGAACAAGTGTCATGTATAAACTTATACGCTTTAGAGAACAAGTGTCATGTATAAACTTATACGATTCAGATAACAAGTGTCATGTATAAACTTACACGTTTTTAAAATCTCATTGATATGTATTTAGTTGATTAATTCATTGAATTAATCAATATATATGTATTTGAATTTTGATACAGTATACATGTACATGTAACATATATTGATGGACAAATAAAGGATACCAATGAATATTCATTGGTTTTATTTAATTGGAATCAGTTGTGTAATGCAGTTCAATTTAATGCTCTGAAAACAGTGACTAAGTTAGAGTTTGCAGAGAGTGTTGACATGTGTTAATGAAAAGAAGCTTGATTCATTATTTTTGTAAACCTTTCTTTCCACCTGATATTAACAATTACACATTTTTTGCAAGTTATCTTTAGCTTTTTGATAAACATAAGGCATCAATTATATTGGAAAAATAAAGAAAATATGTGAAATTGGCAGTCCATAATATGCTTTTTTTGTCCAGATTGGAATAAATTATTGTTAGTCCAGTAAGTTAACTTATTTGTTGAAGATCTCTTGAATGTTATTAGTGTGACTGACCTCATTACTCCTCTCTATTATCGGGTTTAGACCATGAAGACCAATTTTCTGGGGTGGCTCCATTCCGTGTGATTTTGCGTGTTAGTAAAATTATCTTTGATCCCACAATTTTTATTCGATGTTGAACTCCCTGGATTCCCTTCATTCTCCTCTTGCCGACTCTTGGTCTTCATTCCTCCTGCGCTCTTCCACCTCCATCTTCCTTTCCCAATCTCTCTCCCTCTGTTGGTGTTCCTGATTCATGACCTCTTCATCTGCCAGGCATTGTCGTTTCTCCATCTCTTGTATCTGTTCCTTTACTTCATTGTGTGATGTCTGTAGAGCAGCTACAAGCTTCGTTTGGTGTCTGCTTTCCTCTTGGAATTTTTTCTTGCCTTTCTTGCCTTTTGGACCTGTAAAGAAACAAAACTATGCATGGCATGATATGATCCATCAACCCCGGACCCAAGCGAATATATACGGTTTGTCCGGGTGCACTTGTGCTGTTGATTGCACTTCAGGGTCACAAAGGGTTTTCATGGCTGCGACCGTGTCGGTAACAAAACCGACACAAGATGGTTATTACCTTTACCTGTTTGGTAACAATTTTTAGCTGTTCCATGAGTTTCCTCTCGAGTGGGTCTTTCAAACCCTCGGCCTTCTGTTGGTCCACCCATATGCTGCTCTTGGCATCATGCCAGTCCGAGACTTTCAGTCTGCAAGGCTCCCCCACGTCTTGCATTAAACAAGGTTAGCCTTGACCCAGTCAGGTCTCGCAACTTGACGTACTCGTGCCTGTTCCAGAAAAGGAGCTTGTCATTCATCATCGACTGGACTTCATGAAGTGAATGGTCATGCAGTCGCTGACATCGCTCTCTAATGGCAACTTCATCAGTTTCCGTAGATTGGTTTGCCTGTTCTTATTTAAGGAGTACGTGGCATCTCCAAAAAGATAGTTCTGGTTCAATTCCAGCACAGCTACAAACTTGTCGATTTCTTCCGCCTTTTTGTCAAGGCCATCAGCCAGATAGGATTATTTGGTTATTTCGCACGCCTTTTTCATTAAGTAGTATACCGGTAGGCCTCAGCCGAAGCTGGTTGGTTGTACTGTTGGTTGTGTAGACCGTAACACTTTCGCTTAGGACACCGAAATTCTTACGGTTGAATAGGTCCCTTGAATTCCCCTCTTTCGTCTCCTGGGCATCGTCACCATGAACTTGAGATTGCTCAACGAATGTCAAGTACAATGAGGCCAGATGCTTCATGTCTGACTCAACTGATTTGCGTACTTCCGTTATCTTGTCAGCTTTACTCCTTTCCTTTGACCGAGCCAAACCAAACTGAAACTCTTAGCCTGAAGTAAGCTTAGGCAGTTACCACACAGGGCCGTAATAATATTTATAATATATAACATATATCACTGATAGGGTTGTGCGCAGGGGGTAGAAGCCATCTCACTGTAAACCCCTGAATTGAATTCAGTATTATCTATTAATGATAAGAAGTACTCATGAAGCTATATGCTCAAGTCTATATATGGAAAAACTGGAAACTGTACTGTAGCCTACTGTAACTCTGAGACTCTTCAGGTCTTTAGGAAAAAGGGGAAGGTTCCGGCTCCAAAAACGAGTCACCAAATCTGGCAAAGGGCACCCCTATTTATACTTTTTGGGGCTGCTAAAATTTGTGTTTCCCGCGTATTTCTGTACAAAAAAGGCACATGCACTTACCATTATTTTTGTCTTATTTCAATCAAACATCTTTTATCGACACAAAATGACCTTACCGGTCCTATATATAGAATCTGCTGTAGTAGCCTTCATGTGACTTCTACGCGACTGCACTAGTTTCTCAGTCTTAAATCTGTGCGTACGCACTAAAAAGATAATGAAAGAAAGTATTCCAGTCTAATCGGAAATATAGGCCACAGTTCAGCTGATCGAACAGCTGATCACTGGAATTTCATTCATTCAATACAACAGTGACAATACACGTATTAACGTAGTATAGTGTGACTAACAATAAAAATCCTCTCCAATTAGAAACTGCAATTATAAGCAGGAATTTGAGAAATAGAAATTAATCCATCTAGAAGGGTTTTCACCACACTACCCCCTACCAAAAATAATCACTGTCCCAGTGATAAGGATTGATAATTATTTGGTGAAAATCACACAAATACCTGTACATATTTTTTGTATTTATTTTTTATACTTGCAATGAGTAGTGGAATAATCAACATGTTTGTGCATGTACATGTATATAGAACAACAGCAAAATTCTTACATTGAATGTATAAAATTAATAATGTACATGTATGTATAACAATAGCTTAATGTTAAAAAATAAATAACTACTCCTCAATATTATGTGGTACCCTCTCAGGATAGGAGGTTTCCACCATTCTTTTTTAAAGAATAAGTCCCTTGTCTCCTTTGCTGTACCAACTGGTGTGAACTGTTACCTTGGTGATAACACGGTGCATATCCGGTGGGGTGGCAGCGACCTGAAAAATCACATTCTCCAGTTCCTTAACCTGATTGTTGGGAATAGCAAGATACCAGTTATATTCAAAATAACGTTGAAAGCTATATTTTTCTTTTTCATCTTACAGTTACTCAACATGAAAAGGCAGTTTATCAGAACAAATGAACATGATACATGTACAGGCAAACACACTTTTCATTAAAAAAAACGTTCTAGTCACATCCTTGTGTCGATGCATTGCAAAGGATTACATATGTTACTGAAAATACCACTGTATTTAGGCTAGTATATTTACATGTATATAAATATTATCTTGCATATATTTATTGCTTGCCAAAATTTACTACATCACAATGTTGTGAATGTTTGTAGCACAGATTTTAGTCAGGAAAAAACTTTCTGACAAAGACAAAATATGTCTGCCTGAATCATAATGGCAGATGCAGTAAGTTAAAAAATTATATGTAGTACATGACATGGTCTGAAAAATGGTGTATTTCAACAATAAGTACTCAACACATTTTTGATTTTGTGCTTATTTTTGTCAAGAAGAGTTGCTCTTTCCAAAAATGCAAATGTCAGTAATATAGCCACTTTGCTCAGCCTTTTTTGGTTACCTCATATAATATGGCACAGATTTTGTTAGCACACACTAAAAATCACACGCTTGAATGGAGCACACAATTAAAGCTTCTGAATTGTAGTATAACATTACTGTAATAATAAACAAAGATAATGTACATGTATATGATAATTTAACATCTAGAGGTTAAACAAACTTCTGCTTCTGATGACAAAGAAAAAAACTATTTTTACACTAAACCCGTATGAAACAAATCTATTCCTTCATCAAAAGTACTGAGCAAATGAGCAAGGAGCTCGCAATTGAAGATGCCGATGTGCCAGGCTTATGGTTGTTGAGATGGTACCGGTAGTAAGAAATGTGGTATTTGGCAGTTTTAACCTTTGATTTATTTACATGCTATAATTTTTGAAAATTGAAGTGGACTAGGCCTTTAATTTCTCTGCTTCTTTCAAAACCAACTTGTTATCCAGATTCTTTATCGATTTTTTAGAAAAAAATGTTATACTGTGTATATCCCATTTGCAGGCCAAAAATGAAAAGGTAAAATTCCAACGGCATTTGAAAGACAATACTAATTTAGAACTTCCCTCAAAACAAATGGGCTTGAAAATGGCTTTTAGTGGGAAAATAATGACCATTAGTTGTCAAATAGACTTAAGTGATTGCAATCTCCTAAGTAATAGTCTGATTTGCAGAACCTTTTATGGAATGGTACAGTATCTATGAAAAAAACAGTTTTATTTATTTTTATTTTTGAGAGCCCTCCTGGCAGAGGCGCACTTGGAATTAATTTTCATATTGAAATCCCGTGGTGTGAGACACGCCGCCCCAGTTGGCGTCCTAAATTTCTTCAGGATGCATTCTGAAAAAGGAAAGGAAAAATAAAGACAGAATTGATAACTTCCATTAACTTTAATACATGTACAGTGGAAACTCAATATAAAGAGATCTGATATAACAATATTCCTGATATAACAAAGCACTCCTGGTCCCAGCTCTTAACATTCTATTGTGTTTTAAACCTGATATAATGAGATTCCTGCTATAACAAGGTAATTTGGATGGTCTCAAAGACCTCATTATACTGAGTTTCCACTGTATCTGAAACTACAATGTAAACTACATCATCAAGGAATCTGGTTTAAAGGGCAGGTTTAGACTGGGTTTAAACCACACTTAGACTGAGGTTTAAGTTAAACCGACGTTCAGAATTTGGGCCTTGGTCTTTAATACCCAAATCTATATGTTCCAGTATATGGTAACACACACACAGACAAAGAATTTTGCTTTAAAATTCATTGTCTCATGGCAAAATTTGATGACATTTATGAGTACCCACAAGAATATTACTTGTCCCGGGGATTTTGTTACGATGAGAAAATACTCTGAAACATGTACCCAAAGTTTTAAAATGCCAATCACAAAAAAAAATTTGATTTAAAGGGCATGTGTGTCATGTTGGACATTAACCAATAAAACAATGCTTATTACCCTTAATCTCAACCAAGAGCTCTGAATCAAGGGGAAGGGTTTCTTCTTCGGAACTCTTGTTCGGCGCCACCCTCAGCCCGCATGCCTTTCCTTTGGCCAGGGTCTCCTGGCCGAAGACGACCTCTAGGAGACTCACTAGGAGAGTCTCCTTGGTCAGGCCTTTCCTAAACGCCTGCCGCTTCAACCCATCCGTTAGGATGGGTTTGCCCCCAGGGTAGAGGGGCACCAAGGTCTGATGTGGAAAAAGATAAAGAGAATGAAGTTCTATTGTCAACTGGCACATGCAATACCAACCAACACATTTTACCCTAAACCCACTATCTGAAGTTGAATTTACAGAAGGCTCCTCCTCTTGATGGGCTTTAGGCTAACCAGATCCACTTATCAAGCCAATGGTGCTGGAATCAGAGTTTACGGCTTGTGTCCATGTGCCTATACTATGTCCATGACCCAAACCTTGGCTTCAAGTACAGAGTTGAAATACGACCGAATTGATGAAGTCTTTGTATGTGGGAGACAGCTCTAAAACACACCAACATGTGTGTGAAATGGGTCTTCTTGCAAAGTCTGGCTGTTTTACAAATCTAACTGTGATTTTCCTCCCAAGCATACTGTTGGCTCTCAAGACTTCTTCTATTGAGCCAGCAAGCACCATGGTTCTCTTCTCTCTGGCAAAATCCCACACTTTGAAAACAGGCATTTTATTTCCATCCTATGGGCAGGCAAGTGCCTAAATTTACTCTATAATCCATGATTAGAATTAGAAGCTTAAGACGGCTTATCAGCTGCTGGCTCCTATCATAAGGAAGAAATATTAAATATAATTTTACCATTTTGAGCACAGATTTGTTAAAAGGGGAAGTACAGTTCTGGTTAAGAAGGCACTTTTCATGTAAAACATCCACTCCAGGAAGGCAGTCCAAGCTTCATCATATATGGATGAATCTCCCACTTCTGGTTTGCCCAATGTTCCCTTCTTTTTCTTGTGTCTTGTCGTTGGCGTTGATTGTGAATCACATTTTTTTTCAGCTACCTTTCGATACCGAAAAACTTTGGGTGGCATTATGTACGCCAGTCCTTCTCCTGAAATACCTTCCACTACTGAAAATGAAAATCATATTGATGGGTTTCAGCTTGTCCACAAAGACACGGTGCCAGCATCTGCTTATGCATGCTGGTCCTTGGATCAATGTCCTATGTGTAGTGTCCCTCATAACGTCTTCCAAGTTTTCTGCTGTCACTTGTCGCCTCACTTGATAGGAGTCAAGAACATCTATCAGGTCATTGCTTTCTACACTGTCAAAGTTTTTGAGTGCATTCGTGAGGAGATTTCTTTCGCTTTCTGCCAAGTACAGTAAGAATGGTGGTCTTTACTCAAAGTGGTGTCATCCCCATCCATCGTGTACTGAAGGAAAGGCTTCGCAAGTTCATACGGGTAGTACCCTTCCTGTTTGTGTCCCATCACTAGAATATCTGCACACGCTTTCCGCTCCTGTTTATAGACTCACCAGCCACTGAAATATTCAATGTTATCCTCAAATCGCTGTACGTATCCAGTGACAATTCCTAGAATTTTGTTGTTTGGGAGTCCTGTCTCCATACAAATAACTTCATCTGTTAATGAATCTATGCTGTATTTGTCCCTCCTGTAACCAGCAGTGATTTGCAGATCTTTTAGTTCTTTAGAGGTCTCTTCTAATTGGACTTTTAAGATCACATTATCAACTTTGAGTCTGTTTGTCTCTCTCGCTCTCACTTGGTCCAGGATCAGTGCTACTAGCTGGTTCGGTTACTATTGCTGTTGTACACGCATCGGCAGTACTCGGTTTTATTTTGTTAGCGGTCCTTTTTGGAGCTTCCGATGTTGACGGAAATATCTTGTCAGCATTACGTTTGAAGATCTCTGGTCCTCCCTCTTTCTTGCCATCGCCAACTTTCTCAAACACAAACATACACAATTAATCCCTTTATGTGTAAAGGTCAACATGAATGTTGTGATATATGAAATATTGAGAATTACTTCCAGACAATCTGCTGTAAAATTATGTGTGTAAGCATGTATACTCACTTGTTCAGATCGTATAAAATAAGCATGAACAAATTACCCTTTCTCAAGACTTCTTCTATTGAGCCAGCAAGCACCATGGCTCTCTTCTCTCTGGCAAAATCCCACACTTTGAAAACAGGCATTTTGTTTGCATCCTATGGGCAGGCAAATGTGCATGATAAGTGTACAGAAAATTCTGCAACTTACCATTCAACCATGCAAGAGTGAAGTACCTCTGAACAGCAAAAGATTCTGTTCATGTGGAATTAAACCTTCCAGGAAGACATGCATGGAATCATGGACCAAAGCAATACAAAGTGGAAAATTGTTTATTTCAAGCAAACATTTAACTACCAGAATTGATTCACCACATCTTGCTCCAATATTTGAAAGCAACAGGACTCAAATTCTGCAAATCACTGCATCGTTCCACGTGAATATCTTCATTTCTTAATCTCACATCACTTTCTTGCAGTACATTCTTCATCTCTTCATGTGTGACTTCACATGTTCGACAAGGTTTAAATGCAAACCTAACACTTTCTTTGAAACCACCTATCCACTGAGCAGCAGCAACAGGAAAAATTGCCCAAAATCCCGTACAAGTTGCTGTCTACCATTGACGCGAAGCTGCACACCTCTACCACCAAATGCATTGATAGCATTGATGAAATTCTGGAGTAGCTTCATAACTTCAGTAACTTCAGATGCCTCTTCATCTCGCCTGGAACACAGCAGACTTCCTTTAGTGATTTTGGTGGCTTTTTTATCAAGAAGTACAAACCAAGTTTTAACCCTGGTTTTAGCTTGCCGTCAGTGAAGTGAACTTTTTGATTGCTGCTCGAAGTGCTTCAAAGTGGTCTCGGTTAAACATGTCTCCTGCATTTTCCTGTTGCAAAGGAGCTCTCCCATGAACTTCATGCTGTGTTCTAAATTCATTGTAGAGTGTCATACCTGCCAACCACCCCGATTTAGGCGGAGTTCCTCCGCGTTTTTCATACCAACTCCGAATTCCGAGTGCATGCCTCAAAACTCCGATTTTTTAAAATTTTAAAATATTTTTAAAACAAACGACTGTTGCATAAGACTAAAGCATAACACAGCACTGATAACCAGATCACGCCGACATCCGGGCTCGCGCTCATAGAAGATATACACAGCACAGCCCGAACGTGATCGTTAGTTCCGCAGTCATTATCCATGTACTGCAGTCATTATCCATGTACTGCATGTACTAGTACATGGAAGCACGTCGCAAGCTATATCGATAAAGTGTGTGCGGACGTTGTACTAATACATACACTACATGCAGCGTTGTTGCATAGTAACTGCATGCGTATAGCCCACGTGTATTTATATTACATGTGCAGTTGATACACCGTGCATAAACACTGTATACATTGGCGTGTTTTCTTCAATGCTTGTGCGATGACTGCGATCGTGGAAGCTTGTTATTTACCGGACTTCCTCGGATTTATTTTGGATTACTACTACTATATTCTTCTTCTTCGTTGATTTCTCCATTTTTGAAGGACAAAATGGGTAAGACTCACTCCTGTGTACCCCCCCCCCAATCTACGGGCTACTACCCCAATCCTTCGGTGGTTCGCGACCTCGTAGTCCATCCAGAAAAAGTTACTCCTAATTTCTCTTGTCTCAGGTTGGCAGGTATGGAGTGTACCAATTCTTCTCATGTCTGCCATCACTGATTTTCGAACTTCTACTTTTTTTGTCTTGCTTGGATTTTCTTTGGCCCACAACTTCTGGCCAACATTTGCACAGCTTTCCCACGTCATCTTGGTAGAATCTGCTTAAAATTTCTGTTACAAACAGTGGTTGCGTTTCATACTGTAACCAAGAGGAAAACAACTAGAAATCTGTTGTGTCCTTCCTGTTATACCAACATAATATCCTAGGCGGGGCCGTATCTTATCAAAAGATAAGCCCCCCCCCCCCTCCCCAAAACATTCAACTCGCAATTTTGGCGTCTACATGAGTCAGGGTACTACCTGGTCACTCGTGTACGTGCAGGCAGATTGGGTTTGTGGTGTCACAATCTGAGAAGATTTCTTTCCCTTTTCCCCTTTCCGACGTAAATGATAAGGATGACGATCAGAAGTTTCCTTGTCAGACCTATTTATAGTAACCTTTAGAGAAAGTTTGGAATCACGTACATCATGAATTCAGGACCCCAGCAAGATTAATTACCTCCCCTTCACGAAACTGTAACGGCGACCATCCTCCATTTTGTCTTGTTTTCTCTGAATCTTTTTTTGATGAGCGCTCTCTCTCTTGTAGGCAGGGGAGTTTTTCTTTGCCTCAAGTTTATTTTGAAGCAAGATCCCCTCTTTCTTCATCTTTCTTAACTCTGCTACTCTATGCTTTTTAGGCAATAGCATTGCAATCTTCACTCGCTCCTGGTCTCCATGCATTTTTGATATGTGATCAGATAATTTTGAAAACATCTTCCCACAAAAGAAACAGTGCCTGTGCGGTTTTCTGTATCTCATTTGTGTTTTTGTTCTTGCATGTCTAGTCATCTTGTGCTCATCTTTCCTGTCAGGTGGCTTATTTTCATGCTCGGATGTTACCAGATTACTTGAGAGAAGAGTATTATGAAAAGTATTGTTAAGCTCTTCTGTTTTGGTAGGTTTCCAATCAGGTAACTTATTTTCAGGTTGGGATGTTGGCAGAACCTTTGAAGAAAATGTGACATTTGTTTGAGTAGAGAAATATGTGAAACTACAAATAATATATTTCTTTTCTATTGATCATTAATGGGCATAAGTGAATCTTTAAGAAAATTATTATTAATCTGAATCACCTTATGTATTTTGATGGTACAGTGCAATTGAAAACAACATTTCGGACCTAACATTTTATGTAAACAATATAGGCCCTTGTTTAACCCACCAGGACAACTTGACAAGTTTGTATGCTAGTTACAAGTAGAATACCCTTATGAGTTATCCCAACTGATTTTATTACATGAAAGTACCAAATGAAAGCACTGAATGTATTACAGTAGTCTAGTGATAAATTGAAAGAGTTGTCTCATTTTTCTGTAACCACTTTTTTATGTCTGAAACATTTTTGTTATATTTGATGTAGCAGAAAATTTCAGGATGACATTATTCTTACATCTGAAGACAGCAACCCACCATAATAAAGAACTTTGCAATAACTTATCCCAATATCGTTGTATTTGTTAAATTCAATTCCCGAGAACAGTTGTAAAATCCAACACAGATGTAACGTCCGAAAGACAAAATAGCACTCTCAACAACTAATGTATGCATGACTGGGGTTAGCTTTTCATGTTCTTTTCTTCGGTCTTTCTGTGATCTTCAATTCTTCTTCCAAGGTTCCTGTCCTGTCTCTTTTGTCTGATTTATTTTTTGTTATTTGTACTGAATAAGAATGAATGAAGATTAAAATGAACTAAACACATATTCTGGATATATATTACTGGTATTCCAATAAAATACTAACACCTTGCAGTCGTGTGAGACTCTTACCGAGTACTGAATATGCATAAATGAGGCACATTAAATATTATTATTACACTAATGAGCTAGCAAGTCAGTACTGTTAGTGTTACTTGTTAGCCTACCATTGGTAGAATTCATCCATTGAGATCCATGGCCATGCAGGATCTTAGCCAGCCTTAATGTATTGTATAGCTATGTCCTCGGATTTCTCTCTTGATTTTGATCTTCTGTACATAGTCTAGAACTGGACCTGGATGTCGAAATTAAAATTGGTTGACATGACACTTCTTTACAGCTAACATTACAGCGAGATGTTGTGGCGCCTGGTGCTGCCCGTCCGGCCATGTGAGCGGGCCAGCACCATGCACTAGCGCTCGAGCTCGCGTACATTTCGCTGTTCTCGTTTACAATGCACAGTCGTACGCTTATCGGCCTATCGGCAAAACCTGCGGAGAAGATATAGATTATATGCAGTTAAAAAAAAAAATCAGGGGCACTTTTTGGGATTAAAAGCATTTATTTTGACACGGTTAATATATCGTTATGTAATTTTGGGATAAGTTTGGTGATGGATGGAGTTAAATTTACATTGATAGATAATGATGATATACATGTATACCTGATTCTACCAAGCTTATCAGGATATACATCAATTCGCCTTAACTACCAGTTTTCCTCCACATGGTATATAGACACAATTTACGCACAATTTTAATGCCAAAGTATCGCTGTGTCGATTCGCTAAAAGTTTGTAGGAAGTAAGATGGAACACTGCCCTCTACTTTAGTAGATTGTAAACATTGTATTCAACCCCCTTCATTGAGAATTTTAGCTTGGAAACGTTGAGGCGAATCCAAATATTCCCTTTTACGTCGAGTTCCCCCTTCCGTTGATTATTTCGCATAAAAATTCTCCTTAACTATTGTGCCAGCCACAAATCCCCCCTGTGCCAAGTTTATTTTAGGGTAGGTTCAAGTGCGTGTATTTTAAATCTTTACTATGTTTGATCCACTATAACTTCTCATCCGTACGTTGTATAAATAAACATTGTACATGAAAGTTGTAGGAAATTTCACCCTCTTTCCATTGATATGAATATCATTTCATGAATTTGTAATTTTACTGAGGTAAATAAGCACTTTCAGAACCAATTCGCCATCTCATATGGTTTCTGTATGTAGTACATATGTTCAGTGCACACAACAATGTACCCTCCTGTTGCATGTACACCATTTGTAAGGTTTATTTCTATATTATGCCTCATTTATGTGCTACATGTATAATAGCAAGATAGAATGAGAGAACTATGAAGATATGAAAAGAAATAAAAGTATACAAGAATGCAATTTTCTCCTGTTTATTTATTTATTTATATTGTGTGTGTATGTATGTGAATCAATATTTTTATTTCCTCTCGAAATTCTCCTTTGCTCTCTGTGTATCTTTCATTCATCTTTCTCTTGTAATTCTTTAGTATTTCTTTTATTCAACTTATGTATTCATAATTCTACTCACACTTTCATCCTTTCTCACCTGCAGATTTATTTCCTCCTTCCTCTTACCTTCATTCATAGTATGAACTCTCTGAATGTCTATTCTACTCTTTCACATTTCTCTTGCCCATGACTCCCTTTCCCTGAACACCACTTTACTTTTCCCAGCTCTTCAACATACCCTCAAATCAAATGCAAACTTACTTGTATCAAACAAATGACAGTAATAGACACCATATTTGTATGATATTGAACTTTGTTTTGTATTTGAAGTAATAGCAGGTAGTGTTCTCATAAAACAAAACAAACATATATATATATATAGAGAGAGAGAGAGAGAGAGAGAGAGAACTGCCACCCAGACTTGTGTACATCCAGGCATTATGGTAACCATGCAGTAGCAAACTTGACACTAAAAATTAATACAATTATCCACTGCTCTTTTCATGTCAGTGTGGCAAGTGTTCCTCAGCATAATGTATTTCAAAGCTTCAATGCATAATGTGAACAAATTGGCTAAAACAAACATAAAAATTGTGAACTTATGGGCAACATGCATGTACTCTTATAACAAAATCCCAGATTCTCTTTGAAATAACACAACAAGATGGGTTGTTATTCAAATTCAGCTACCAGTAATTAGAGAAGTCATTACTCAAAGTAGTATAAATCAATCCTCATCTGCATGTGATTGTATGTACATGTACAGTAATGAATGTTTGTGCTTATCTGATTATTGCAGTAGTAGTAAACAAGATAAAACTTGACTACTGGTAAATAAATACAAATTGTATTGAACTGATTTGAGAGAGAAGAAAAGACGAATGCATTCTGGCAAGAATTTAGTTTCAAGAATAATTATATACACCTGCCCCTCCCATAAGAAGAACCTATACATAAATAAATAAGATACAGCAATAATTTTCTGTTTTACCATGGATTTAACTCCAATTTCTACAGCTATCCAGGACTATTACTGCTAGATGCAACAGCCAACAATTGCACGTTCAGTGGGAAATGAACTGCTTTTCAGTGCAGATGAGTTTAAATTGATATACAGTCAGTCCGCAGCTCCGCATAAACACGCTCTATGTATTCAAGTCGTATTCATATGACCTGCGCGGCGTGTAATATGATAAGCCGTGCAGAGGGGTTTTCTTTGTATCATTACAGTGGCTAAAATCCATTTTGACATTACAAATTTGGTATCATATTTGAGAGGAAACTACCAGTTTTGCGTCAATGACATTTATTTTTTCATTTTACATTAAAATATTGGGCAAATACAGGCTCAAAAATGATGATTTTTCCTTGTAAGTTTAAGAAAATTCAGAGACCAAACTATACATCTTACAATTTTTGCGTCTAAATGATTTTATAATCATCGTAAAGCGTAATTCATATTCTTTCAGATTATGTACTTGCTTATTTAATTCATTGGATAATCGGGTCAGGAGCCAACAAAATTTGCCTCGATGTCATCCACGAAGACAAAAAAATTACCGGAGATCGCCAGATCGTAAATTGCGCGCTCTGATTGGTCAACGTTCGACGTGACGTATGAGCGTGGCGCTTACATACACACGGTCTGCTTAGTCCCATGCATGGCCTATATGGAGCGCACTGCGTCGATGTGCTAATAGTCCCACGTATATATGCTTTGCTGACGTTTCCTTTGTGATCGTGTCAGCGTATATTAATATGATTGGGAAACGGCCCATATTCATGAAAACCCACAAGATAAGTTACTTGCCGAGTCTATTTTGGATGACGTGGCTAAGAATTAATCACAAGATCTTTTAGTTAAACTGCACATCAAAAATAGAGTTAGCAAGGTCAAGGAACTAAGCTAGCTGGTTTTCATGAGGGTACTGGAATCGAACCTTGTTTGATGCATTTTATTTGTAAATGCATGCAGTTGCTGGATTCCTTCAGATAAAAGTTATGGTGGTCCTGCATTTTGACGCCATTCCCAAATATGTCTGCAAACTAAGACTCAACCATAACATTTGGTGGCTAGCACTAATTCAAATTGGTCTTGTTTGTATCCTGATATTTTGGAATTACGTAAACAAAAGCAGAACGACCAAATTTAGTTACACCTACCCCCCCCCCCTATTTGTCTTAGTTAATGTTATCCATCCCCATCCCTTCCCCTTCTCTCATTCTCTCCAGCTATTCTCATTAATACAATGCAATTCCATACATTTCAGTTTCTACTAAACAAAAGGAAATCAAAAGTAGTAATATTTATTAAGATTTACAAGTCAATGTTTTTATTTGATCAGTTTGAAAACGTTGAATATTTTTAACAACAGAACATGGGACTGACTGCAGTAAAACAAGTTCATACGAGGAATATACACACTTATAGATAAATAGTCTAACAATTAAACATAATACTGTTTTGTATAAAAAGGTAGTAATATGGTTGGCACTTGGCACTTTCTTACTTTGCATAACATGGAATGTTATTTCACATACAACATATCACACACTTATTTTTGGGCATATATATTTTCAGCTGATCAAGTAATAATACAAATAGCTTGTTTGCATATTTTCGAGAAAGGAAAAAGGCAATCAATTCAACTTACAAGGGTTGAAGTTCCTAACAAAGTAATGTAACAGTTTTTAACAAGAACAATTTATGATATACGAACATTATGTTCTTGTAACAGCTGCAAAACACTGTCACCCTAGATATATACGTGGCACATAATCTGTATTCTAACTTACATAACAGCCACTTAATCTAAGGCAGTAATATGATCATATACAACTTGCTTAGTTGTTTGTTTCGCTAAAGATTTAAGTCTATGGCGTAGAACATGCGGCAAGTTTACAGTCAAAACAAGTTAATACGAAGCATATATATATATTTATAGATAAATATTTCAACTTTAAAACTCTTTACCCACTCTTTACGGAAAGGTAGAAATGTGATTGGCACTATCTTACTTTGTATTGCATGGCATGTTATTTCACATAAATTATTACACACTGATTTCTTAACATATATAGTTACAACTGATAACAAATAGCTTCATTAAACATTTTAATTTTCATGAAAGAAAACTCAGGTTGAATGTTTCTACATGTATCTTTCATGTGAAGCATGGCGTAGAACATGCGTAGAACATGCGGCAAGTTTACAGTAAAAGCAAGTTAATACGAAGCATACATATATTTATAGATAAATATTTCAACTTTAAAACTTTTTACGGAAAGGTAGAAATGTGATTGGCACTATCTTACTTTGTATTGCATGGCATGTTATTTCACATAAATTATAACACACTGATTTCTTAACATATATAGTTACAACTGATAACAAATAGCTTCATTAAACATTTTAATTTTCATGAAAGAAAACTCAGGTTGAATGTTTCTACATGTATCTTTCATGTGAAGCATAAATAACTCTTATCAATAATGCAAGTCAATCAGGTCAACTCACAACAGTTGAAGTTCCTAACAAAGTATTCAAACATTTGAAACTGGTACAATTATTGTATAGAAAAATATGTTTTGTTCAAGGAACAGCTGCAAAACATGACAAACTAGACATATGAGGCACAAAATCAATGTGCTCACTTACATAACAGCCACTTAATCCAACATCTATAGACAACTTGCTTAGTTCTTTGATTCAACAAAGATGCACATGAGAATCTCGAGGCAACGGCAAAAACATGCGGCAAGTTTACAGTCAAAACAATATACGAGGCATATACACAACACATATCGTAGATAAATATTCTAACAAAAACATCTTTTCATAAAGAGGTAGTAATGTAGTTGGCAGTATCTTTGGACATGTATAGCATGGAATGCTATTTCACGTACAACATATCACAAACTGATTTCTTGGCATATATTTTCCAACTGATATAAACAGATAGCTACATAATCTATTAAACACAAGTTTACAAACTAGTCATGTTCAAGGCAGTGGCCAGTGGTCTATGATAATACATGCACTGAATATGAAACACAAGTTAAAATACTCAGTTATAAGATGTCAATTATCATGTCATATGACTTTCCATAAACTCTCTGGCAAAAGTTACTGCTGATCACAAAAAATGGATTTCAGCATGGTAAGTTCAAAACTTGAATCTTGAATAGAGTACACTCTACTCATCAAGATTAGAGATGTCTGTGTCTATGACTAATTCTGAATTGTTATCACTCTCATTATCAATACTGTCATACATTTCACCCTGCGGTGTTAATTCACTATCAGGGTTGAGATTTAATAGTTGGGGCGTTTCTTTACTCCAGTGAACCTGGATATGAAAAATTATTTGAATTCTGCTGAAAAGATGGAAATGCAATGGCCCAGTAGAGGTGTGACTCTGGAGGCCGGGGCAGGGGGAAGGGGTAGTCCCAGTTGCTGTGGTACACTGGGGGCCCGAGGCGGGGATGAAGGAGTAGTCCCAGTTGCTGTGGTACTCTGGGGGCCGAGGCAGGGGAAGTGGTAGAGTTGCATCCTCACATGCTACAAAATAGAAAGAGGAAACAACAAACAAGTTAAGTAAAATTTTCAGAATCGTTTACATTATTTTTTTCTCTCAGCATTTCAGTCAAATGTAATACATAATTCAGCAAATTATCAGCCAATCCTTCTCTACCCATGTATACATTAAAAACAGTCATCAATAATAAAATATTGCTTCAAATTCATATGTATTTATATATTAAACTGACAGTGGAACACTGCGGTGAGCAAATTGAAACATCATGACCTGCATGTTTAGATGGTTAGGTAGCTGGGGTAACCATTGGTTGTAATTAGCTGAAACTCAAATTTTGAATGTCCATTCATGAATTCATCATAAATTAATCATAATCAATCATATAGGTCTAATATGAAACCTGATCAATAGTGAACAAGTATTTTGTAATAAATATTGTTTCAAACTGATATTTATCCTCACCGACTGTGGAGCACTGTGAAGTGAGCAATCATGACCTGCCTGTTGTGTAGCTGGGTGAGCTGATGGGGCCTGGGGAGCTGATGGGGATTCAGGAGCTGCTTGGGCCTGGGGGTGGCTGGGGCCTCGGGGGCTGAAAGGGCCTCTGGAGCTGATGGGGACTCGGGGCTGCTGGGGCCTGGGGAGCTGATGGGGCCTTGGGGATGCTGGGGCCTGGGAAGCTGCTGGGCATGGGGGAGTGCCGACTCCATAACTGCCACAGGTATACAGTGAGTCGCCACAACAAACCTGAAAAGGAACAAAAAAGAAATATTGGTAACATTCATGCTTACATTCAATCCACTTGATGGCACCTGTATTTTATATATACTAAGAAAACTAACATCTAAACATAAGCCCAGAGAAAACAGTCAACAGAACCTTCTTGCTAACCCACCCCCTCCTGCAGCCTGCTTAGGACACCCAAGGATCTGACCACACAATCAACGAAACATGCATTTATCATTTAATAACATGAATACAAATTTCATTAATTCCCAAGGGTATATCCCTTACAAACAATGTACTGTTAGGCAAATACTAAATAGTCTATATGTATTCAGAATTTCAGTATTTCATTGTTTCAGTTTCAACTTTCACTTCAGACTCCAGAGCAGAGACAGTAAGTTACATGTCATATGTTTTCACAATCACAATCACACTCACAGGCCACAGCACAGGCCAGCCGGCCAGCGCAGCCCACCATGCCCATGGGCATGGCCACACAACAACAAACAGAAAACTGAAAAGAGAGATTATTATTCTTATAAATATAAGTTAAAAGCCTTTAAAAGTATATTATCAAGTTCGCTCAACACGAACTAGTACTTCAATAGTAGTAACTGAACCGTAAACAAATGATAAACTGACATCATTATGATCACATTTCATTGAATTTGTGTTGTTGTCCGAGACTGAGCTGACACTAGACTAGTAGTAGTAACCAACACAAAAGCGGGCTAATGGGACTATTATAGCTTTATTCACAACAAATTTTGCTCGGTGATTTCGCGCGAAATGCGTACTTTCCCCGCCATGACTGCACTGCTCATGGCTGTGACGATGTGAACTTCCGGTGAAAAGCTAATTTTCTCGTAATTTTGTCCATTTTGAATGATTAAAAAGTAAGTGACACAATTTTTGCGTCTCGAAGATTTTCAGATATGATAATCTTTCGAATGTCTTTTTCGTCGGCACACAAAAACAATTTTGATACGACTCGTAATCGGGTCAGGAGCCAAAAAATGAAATACCACTGCGAAAATTAGCCTCAGTATTAATTGAAATAGGGCCCTAATTATAAATCACAATCAAAAGCGCAAACAAATCGCAAATATATCATATTATATATCAAATTAAAGAGCAGAATCTGAAAAATACTCTTACCCCATGATTCGTCATGATGAACTGCACTGTGAGCTGTATGAGGGCGACAAAATGATGCTACCAAAATCCGAGGCTGGTCTCGTGTTTTACGAGAGCGATGTAAGCGAGCTTTTCGCCGAACGAGAAGTTGAATAAAAATCGACGTACAGCCTCATTATCGCGCACGCTGCGGTCTGACTGTATACTTGCCTTTCTCTGCAAACTGTTCAATGTGAAAGAAAGATGGATCTTTTTGCATTTTGATATATTGTGTTGCCATTTCTTCTGGGTTCTCCTCTGCTTCCCCCAATAACTGTTTCCTTCTAGTCTTCATTGCAGATTTGAATTTGTAATCTTCGATTCATGAAACAGACGATACGCATATCTACCAATTCAAAAGCAGGAAGAAAATAAAATGAACTGACAGACTGACAGTAGAAACATTCAACAGTGAATGATTACGACAACCAACACCAAGAACAATAACAAAATTAGCAAAAGCATAGATACCATTTGTCCTTTCAATTCCTCAACATCATCATGCTCCCTTTGTTCTTTTGTTTACTTATGAGCCATGCCATGTTTCCTTTGTCCTTTCAATTTCTTGGCATCATCATCTTCATCAGGTATGTAATCTGCAGATGATTCCATATTGTCACCGCCACTTTCAGAATTGTCTGAATCATCATCTTCATCAGGTATGTAATCTGCATCTGAATCATCTACAATTGTTTCAGTGTCTGACTCAGGATAATTAACATCCCCTGGTATCTCTTCCACCTTTCTGTTCCTTTTTTCATCATCCTCAGACTCTGCAGTGTCATCTTTGAATTGATCATTTCCTTTATCTGAATCTGAAACTTGTCTCTCTTCTGTAACTTGTGTCTCCTTTCCTGGCCCATTTCCTTCTTTCAAATCTGAAACTCTCGCAGATGATTCCATATTGTCACCGGCACATTCAGCATTGTCTGAACCTTCAACGGCGGAATCTCTCAAATGGCACGCGTCACTGGCTGGAGCTGAGCCAGTGATCGGGGTCCGAGTGTCAGTGGCCGCAATGGCGACACTCTTCCCCTGGACATGAGCGTCAGTGGTCGGCAAGCCGACGACGCCTGCGTCCTGTGTGCGGTGGGGGCTAGTGATCGGAAAACCGACCGCTCCCCTTGCTGGGACCACGGGTCCCAACAGTGGATGCAATACCGAGCCCGACAAGAGTCGAGCCGACAAAAGGTAACGAACTTGTCCGGGAGACGCTCGTAGCACTCCCTAGCTTACCCACCGACATGCCTGAGAAGATAACTCCTGAGCGAGTAGTCAGCTTGCCGTTCAAACCTCCGGAAGTTGTACTTGCGGGAGGAGAGGCACGGGTACCAGGTTCCGAAGTATCCATCACGTACCTGTATACAAAAGGAAAACAGAGAGCGAGAGCGAAATAAACTCCACGCTCACTTTATTTCCAGCCAAACAGCTTCAAATAAAATGTTTCCCAAACTAAACTCAAACTCAAAAGCATGCACGAAAAATAAAACCAAACAATTACGAGCCGACAAAAGGCCGCACCGCAGAAGCAGTGATCCGCGAAGCGGAACAAGCTAAGGAGGGACATTATGCAGGTGAATAAATTAACTGCCTAACCATACGTAAAAATCCCGGGTGTAACACCTGAAGTGATGAATTGCCACTACTGGCGTATCTGATACAATGGCGCCTCCGCTTGCACCACGTGGATGATTTGACGCCATGTCTTGAATATTTTCTTGATCTTTATTTCCACTATTTTGCTGCTTTTTCATGAATGATCGTGTCCTGAAATTGCAGTCCCTCCTTCCTGCATTCATGGTTTCGGGAAATGTCCAGTCACAAATAAATATTTCCACCAAATTAATCCAATTTTAAGGGAGCTCCGAAGAGTTGCTGCTAATCTGCCATTTTGCTCACATACACACGCACACACATACACGTATTCACTTACAATCAAGGACTTCGACTGTTCACCTACAACTGAGGACTTCTTTATCTTTAGGATTGGAGGGAAACGTAGCCACCCACATGATGCTGTCGCGGGTCACATTAAACCAGAACTTGCAATACTGAGGTTTGTCCCAGGTTCTTTTGCCCTTATTGGATGTGATCATAACTTTAACTCCTTGGCCTGTTGAGCTCGAAATTGTATTACTTTGAATGTCCTTTGAGACGTCAGAATCCATGTCATCTTGTTGGATGTCAGCAGCAGCATCAACACTTTGAAGATTATATGAGTCTCCTCGGTCTGCATTTTGATAATTTCCTAGCTTACTCTTTCTTGGGAATGTCCGTCTTTTTTATGCAAAAGCAACATGTTCCCCTTCATAACTACTATCAGAATCTGGATATGACTCTTCATAATCAGGATCACCACCATCAGAATCATCACTGTCTGATGCAACTGGCAATGTTTTTAAAGCTAATGAACAAGATGCTGACACTACAGGGTGTTGTAGTGATGGTGCTGACCGAGATGAATTCATTGGTCTGGAAAGAGGTGGGAATGGAAGAGGCTGTTCTTCAAAACTAGTACCAACGTCTTTAGGGACGTTGGCATTAACAGGATCTTTTGGGCGTCCGCATCAACAGTGTCTTTTCGGACGTCAGCATTAACAGCTTCTATTTGGATGTCAGCAGCAGCATCTTTTGGAACTTCGGCATCAACAACGTCTATTGGGGCATTGGCATTAACAGTGTCTTTTGGGATGTCAGAATCAACAGTGTCCATAAGGACCTCAGCATCAACAGCGTCTTTTCGGACATCAGCATTAACAGCATCTGTTTGATCGTCAGCATCACCAGCATCTTTTTGGATTTCGGCATAAACAGCGTCTATTGGGGCATTGGCATTAACAGTGTCTTTTGGGATGTCAGAATCAACAGTGTCCATAAGGACGTCAGCATCAACAGCGTCTTTTCGGACATCGGCATCAACAGCATCTGTTCGAACGTCAGCATCACCAGCATCTTTTTGGATTTCGGCATAAACAGCGTCTATTGGGGCATTGGCATGAACAGTGTCTTTTTGGATGTCAGAATTAATAGTGTCCATTAGGACGGCAGCATCAACGGCGTTTTTTTGGACATCAGCATTAACAGCGTCTGTTCGAATGTCAGCATCACCAGCATATTTTGGTACTTTGGCATCAACAGCGTCTATTGGGGCGTTTGCATCAACATTGTCTAGTAGGACGTCGGTATCAACGGCGTCTTTTGAGAACTTAACATCACCACTTTCCCCTTCATAAACAGAAACATCACTGACTGATTCAACTAGCAATGTTTCTAATGGTACTAAACAAGATGCTGACACTGCAGGGTGTTGTGGTGATGGTGCTGACCGAGGTGACTTCATTGCCCTGGAAAGTGGTGGAAATGGAGCGGCTCTCCTTCACAGCTGGTTTCATCAACATCTGATGAGTCTCCTACACAACTAGGGTCACACATTTCATCATCAGTCTGTGAACAAGAAGACTTGCCTTCATTAACCGCACTGCATGAATGGGACACTTCCTGTGCTTCTGCATCAACCTGTTTCATGTTAAAATTATTTATACTGAAAAATTAATAGTTAGCTCTGGAAACATTTGTGACACGATCAAGGGAAATGAGTCACGTCGGCAATTTTCAATTTTGAGTTTTTATTACAACCTAATTGTGAGTAGCTCAATGAACAGGTGTTTGTCAATGAGCTGAAAGTCATTCATTACATTGTGTTCAGCTTCTCTATTGTGTAGGTTCTGATTGCTTTAATGTCGCTCTCAAGGGGCTGGGCGCTTGCTGACCTTCTCAGTTTCTCTTCTCTTTGTTCAGACAGTATGATGCATCACCAAACATGTGGTTATACTGCAATTCAAGGACTGCTGTAAATTTGTCCTTATCCTGGGCCTCTTTGTCCTTATCATCCATCAGATATGTGGCTTTCAAAATGTTTCCAGCTGACTTGAGAAGATAGTAGTCACCAACTTTCAATCCAGCTTTTATACCACTGCAAGATGCTTGATCTTTTCAGTGGATTGTTCCACAGCTTCTCCTAGATAGCGAAAATTTGAACACTGCATCATATCCGAGAGGTTATTGAACACTGCATCATATCCGAGAGGTTATTTGCCTTTACTGGTAGTGGGCCTAATGACTTTTTTATCCACCTTTTGTTCTGTTTTGACCAGAGTCTTTTTTCATATTTCAAGAAGTACAGGATCATCCTGACCCATCATTCCAACTTTATCCTTCCTAAACTTAAATAGAACCTCGTAGGCAAAGTCGTTGTCTGAATCCCTGATTATCTTTAGCAGAGACAAGGGAATTTTTCCAGCAGGTTGGCTTGCATCACTTTTCCTCATGCAGAGTCATTTATGCTTTCTGATGTAATTGGAAGCATAAGCACCTGAACATGTCCCACATATGACAATATCCTCTGTCTCTGATGTTGCAGATGAGCCCCTTTCACGCTCAAAACAAGATTTTCACCGGCACTCTCAGCATTGTCTGAACCTTCAACACCCGCAGATGATTCCAAGTTTTCACCGGCACTTTCAGCATTGTCTGAACCTCCAACACCCGCAGATGATTCTGATTTTTCACCAGCACTTTCAGCATTGTCTGAACCTTCAACACCCGCAGATGATTCAAGTTTTCGTTGGCCAGAGATGCTCGCGCAGACTTCATAATGGTTAATTTGTCGCGAAATGATAAAAACTTTAAAAGGATGTGTTGGGGACAGCATCGGGCTTTCCATCTCGGTGAGCTCTCTCGATCCTGGGGGTTATTCCAAATTTATCACTCAAGATATCCTGAACAATCTGGATGCAATCTTCGATGGTATTTTCCGGTTTTCCAACAAGGCGCACGTTGTTTCGGCGGGAGAAGCGTTCTGCTTTATTAATCCCAGCTTTCTGCTCCGCCGATTCTCGGAGAAGCGAAGTCATCTGCGTCTCGAGTGTGGAGATCCTTTTCTCAAATGCAGCGTTCTTTTCCTGAAGTTTGTTCACTCTTTGGGACTCAAATTCGATTGCCGCCCCCAGGTCTCGCTCGACCCTCTTTACGTTTTCAACTAGAGAGTCAACAGCTTTTGTAATCATTGCCTCCAATTTTTCAGTCATTTTAATAAAGTATTGATCTATGTATGCAATGCGTACAGGGCTGGAGTCTGAGGTTACCGAGCGGCTCGCAGAAACCCACATAGCACCAGCAGCTGCAGCGGGCAAGCTTCGCGGTGGTGAGGTCACGTGACCCATATCAAGCCCATCGGTCGACATGGCAGGAGAGGAGTAAAAATGGTCCAAACTTACATCTTTTTCCTGCATTTCCAGGTGTCCCTTAGCCCTCCTTGCGAGTCTTGTCCTTTGGGATGTCATCGTCGGTCGATTGCAAGTTATATAGTCTGTTAACAGCGTATACAGCGAGGAAAATTCGACAAAATACGGAGAGGCAAGAAACCTACGTCATACTCATGCAAGCTTTGAAAACTAGCATTAATGAAAAACTATGTAGGTCTCCCACTTTGAGTACTTATGTTACACCTCAAATGCCCGCATGATTGCGTTTGCAATTTCAGACGCAATTGTCTTATGATTTTTCTTTCATCTACCATTACTGGTTGAGTTTTACTGGATTTGGTCCTAGGACCAAACGTTCGAATTATGTTTCCAGAAAGCAGTCTCGTGCCTTCATCACTGAGATGTACATCGTCTACAAAGAAGCGTTCTAGGGGGCTTCCATATTGATTGAAATTGTTGTTATTACACACAAGGAATTGACCAGACTCAGGAAATTGGGATGAGATTATTCTCTTGAAATGAGAGATCTTGTCATTCCAAGGTTTGGTTAATGATGGGGCTGGGAGAGAGAGGACAATTTTCTTAAATGGTCTGGAAGCACATTTGCGCAGGAGATGATTGTATTCTTCTGCGACTATTTCTGCATTTTGGGACTTGAGGTTATTGACGACTATATAGATTATTATGGTATCATGATGTTTAATGCCGTCTATAGCCTTACTTGCCTCCCCGAGGGTTGGAGCATATACCCTCTCTCCTAACCCACCTGCCCTTGCTGTGAGTTTACCTACATGAAGGTGTTTACATGTAGAATCATGTATAAGTGTGATTCTATCTCCTTCAGTCCTATTGTGGTCATAGCTACTAGACCTCATGTCCCCCGTGTGATTGTTTGCACCATTTGAGTTTTGTCTTGTCTTTAGGGGGCTTGATTCAGATGATGTCCTAATCCTTTCACGAGCTCTATCATCAGTGATTGATTTGATTTCTTGGCGCTGTCTGGCACAGAATAACCCTTCCTGTCATAAGCCTCTCTTATAAAGTTGTGGTAAACTTTCCCAGCTTCACAAAGTAGCAAAGACCCTTTCTCCATGATGTACCTTCCTGTGTAGGAAACATTTTGGAAGCAGCATACACCTGCATATCTCCATCAAAGTAATGCGTGCGCTCAGATTATCATGCTCCTGAATAACATCTTTTAGGTCTTCAATAACAGAAACCGAGTAGTTTTTTTCTAATCACCAAGCTTTCACCCATGGTTGTAGCATGTAGTGCATACACAGCTCTCTGGTGTCAAGATGATTTTCGTGCCCATATCTTCATTGAATGTGTTCATTAACTTGTAGTTCTCAGATTTCCTAGGCACAATCAGCTTTGTGCACTGGGCACATCTCACTTTTGACAAATTTGAGAGGCGATGATAATGCATCGTGCAGAGGGACACCTGCAATGGCAATATGCTGCTGGTGGACAATCCTGGAAACCCAATTTTGACGCAAAGTCACTCCATCCTCCTGCGTTGCAGTCCACATAACTTGCTTCTGTGCACTTCCCATTAGCATGAAGGAAGCATGGTCCACGTTCTTTCTTTTTTGATTTTGGTAGTACATGCCCAGACAAACCACGTTTAACCACTTGACGACAAGCATCACACAAGCAGGAGTCATCTTCAAGATTAAAGAGATCTTTGATAGCACACTTTGGGTCTGCTGTCCATGCAATTACATGATGGAAATTCCTAGGGTGGTCTTTCTTCAATTTTTTACATTTGGAACAAGGTTCACAAACTTTTCCAGGATGAGCAAGCTCGGAAATAGTTTTCCGACCCATACTGACAAGCTAACAATCAAAGGAGAGAAACAATTTATGCAGATCTGATGTTATGAATTGCTAAAACTGTTACAAGTCTAGTGTAGGAAATATATGGGGGCTGAGGGCGATTTTTGCCCCCTAATTTTTCCAAATAGCCCCCTGAAAGCAGTAGGTAGCCCCTAAAATTACCATAGTCTTTAGTTGGAATGTTGGACCTCACTATTTGTTCAT
Source organism: Mesocentrotus franciscanus (assembly GCA_037976565.1). Classification (NCBI taxonomy): domain Eukaryota; kingdom Metazoa; phylum Echinodermata; class Echinoidea; order Camarodonta; family Strongylocentrotidae; genus Mesocentrotus; species Mesocentrotus franciscanus. Next base: position 9,787,529 of record CP137673.1, read on the forward strand.
GTAGGATATGAGTTACGTGTATTCCTCGCCTCATCAGGAGAGTTCCAAGTAATGGTTTGGATGGTACGGTTGAGTAGATCAGATGATGTCCTAATCCTTTCACGAGTTCTATCATCAGTGATTGATTTGATTTCTTGGCGCTGTCTGGCACAGAATAACCCTTCCTGTCATAAGCCTCTCTTATAAAGTTGTGGTAAACTTTCCCAGCTTCACAAAGTAGCAAAGACCCATTCTCCATGATGTACCTTCCTGTGTAGGAAACCATTTTGGAAGCAGCATACACCTGCATATCTCCATCAAAGTATAGCGTGCGCTTAGATTATCAAGCTCCTGAATAACATCTTTTAGGTCTTCAATAACAGAAACCGAGTAGTTTTTTTGATCACCAAGCTTTCACCCATGGTTGTAGCATGTAGTGCATACACAGCTCTCTGGTGTCAAGATGATTTTTGTGCCCATATCTTCATTGAATGTGTTCATTAACTCGTAGTTCTCAGATTTCCTAGGCACAATCGGCTTTGTGCACTGGGCACATCTCACTTTTGACAAATTTGAGAGGCGATGATAATGCATCTTGCAGAGGGACACCTGCAATGGCAATATGCTGCTGGTGGACAATCCTGGAGACTCAATTTTGACGCAAAGTCACTCCATCCTCCTGCGTTGCAGTCCACATAACTTGCTTCTGTGCACTTCCCATTAGCATGAAGGAAGCATGGTCCACGTTCTTTCTTTTTTTTTCTTTGGTGATGGGTCTTGTGTAGACCCAAAGGCGTATAAAAAGAAGATCCTTGGAATTCTATTTTGACCCTGCAAATACTGCATACAGAGTTCCTACAATGATTTTCAAATGCATCAGTGGGTATGATATCACTTTGATTTTTTTTCACCTAAAATTGTTTAATATTTTAAAACCATGTTTTGAAAATTGGTTACAACTCCCCTTTTTCAAATGAATAAAGTTACATGAATGGCTACAAAAATATTTTTAAAAGAAATATAATCTTTATATGGTCATGTGATGGAGTCAATGTTACATTCAATTAAACTTCTTACCATGAGGAACAGCATCCAAATTTTTATCTCTCCCAAAAGGCCTCTTCTAGAATAAATGTGAAAACAGATTTAATGTGTATATGAAAGTTTATTTGTACTCTTACTTACAGAGCAGCAAGACTTTTTTTATTTCAGACAACCTCCTATTAACTTGAGCCTGTTACACACAGCTTATTTTCAATGACTAATAAAAAATAAACAAAATTAAATGTGCTAATAAGTAATAACCAATCACACGCAAGGATTTCAGTACCGGTAGCTTATAACAATTTGTCATTGATGATTGATGAATTTCATGAAATATGGTCCAGGTCAACAGTTTGTATCCCTCTTTCTTTCCGTTTTCATGTACATTGGACTCCACCACAAGATTTGAGCTAATATGGTGATGATGAAATGAATAATAGTACTTCTTATACAGCTAAATGGTTTGTTTAAATATATATATATATATCTAACACAATTTGATTGAAAATGCAAATCTTCCCCACACTTTAATACAACTTTAATCGATTGATATGGAATCTGGATTGTCTTAGAAATAAAATTGATTGCAATTTTTCTTACCTTCCTCCATGGCAAATCTGTAACGCCGTAATCATATCTAATTTCTGTGTTTTCCTCTATGTCCTTTATTGCAAAAAGACATATGTGAGGTTGTTCGAAGATTAACTTTTTCATCCTTGAATTCGGGTTATCTGAGGAATCATTGATTTAACGTGCCAAACCTGAAGTGGATTCTTGAGGATTTGATGCATCGATTCTGCCATGACATCAATTGGATAAAGTACAATATCATTCATAAATTACTAACTTGATACACATGTACACATACATGTACAAGAAATTTGTACATATGTCTTAAAAGACAATTCCATCCTAAGGTTGTAAGTTGATTTTAAGAAATCCTAACTATAAAGAGGCTTACAACCTTGTCTGCTTTTTTTTACATTGTTTTCTCTGTAATTTCACGCAATTGTGATAGCATTTTAAAATAAAATTACTCCGAAATTGTCACAAGGAAGTGCGAAATTCAGAACATCATTCTGCAACGCAGACCAATGTATCTTTGTATAGGAACACTAATGTGCATGGGTGAGGCCAGTTCCCTGTGGAAGGTCACCTCCAGTTATGATTAACATGCGTTGGAAACATTTCTCTGTCATTTCACATACTTTCACCACATTTGGAGTAGGTCTAACTAAGCCACCTCTGTTCTTCTTCTCCAAGAAGCTGCCCTCAATAGCTTCTCCGGTGGTCAAAGCAGCAAGACATTCCTCACAAGACACATACCTCCTAGTCATCTTGACAACATAACCAGAGATGTACCCGATGGCAGAACTCTTGTATGATGAGAGAGTAGTTATATTTTCCATCCCATTGCACATATTTCTTGATAGCCATTTCATCTATCATTAGAGCACACACAATTTCATGTCCTTTCTCTTTCGCCTCCTTTGCCTGAGCTTCAAGTGAGGTGAATGCTTCGGATGTGAATCCTGGCTGCCCGTCAATTGTGCTATACCACTTTTGTATCACGGAAGGGTGAGGTAGCTGTAAGTCAAAGGTCCTTCTAACGAAACGATATGCCTTTGCCGAGTAAAAGTTGAGAGTTAAGGCAAATGCACGAAGTGCAGCTGGGTACTTTTCCTTGCTCTTGCGTGCGCTATAACTTTCTCCCTTTTTTATACCAAGTACTTCAAAATAGACCTAGAGTTAGACCTAATTAAGAATGTGGCGGGTAGCGGGCGACATAGATTTTGCTAATAACTTCAAGTATTTCCTTTTCATCTTCATTCAAGCCATCTAGCACATCGGGATCATCGAGTGTAGGATTTTCCCCTTCGCCAGTTTTTCCACGTTCTTTTCTCTGCACGCCTGCACTGTTAGCGACTTTCTCCTTGAATGACAGTCTTCTTAAGTGCCTGCCATTTGTCTTTTATACTTTGTAAGCTCCATTCGGTTACTCCTACAGCATTCACTTCTAGTCTTATACTTTCATAAATTTTGTCTTTAACTCTCTGTGTAGTATCAGTGCTATGTTTAGCTGACAATGTAGCGCTGTGCTTTACAAAACTACTCCGTATAACATTTATTTCTTCGTCAGTGTAGTCTAGAGCTCGAACCCTCTTCGGTTTATTTTGCGCCATTATGAGCGGATGATAACGAACTGTGTTAAAATATGAATACACGTCACTCACAAAGACAACGATGCACTGTGTAGTGCTGCATGAACAAGATTCATCAATCTATAAATAGATTGGCTATGGCTCAAATCCACTAACAGCGCTGTAACAGCATGCGTGTCTAACATCGCTCTAACAGCGCTTCCTGTGCGGTCATTTTACCCGTGTTGTTAGTGGCTGATTTGTTAGTGACTTGTTAGCGCTAACAAACCTACTAACGGCGTTTCTATGCGGCCGGTACAGATGTTCCAGGTGAATGCTTGGTTTTGCTGGTACTACCATCTCCACCAGATTCTACTACACTTGAACTTGAGGATACTTGCATATTATAGTCTTCAGACGCAACATCAAATTAGGTGCGCTTTTTCAATCTTGTTATTCGAGGCTCATAGGTGTCGAGATCCTCTGGAGTAGTCATCCCCTTCACTTGATGGAGAAGAATCTGCGATGTAATCCTCATCGGCCAATGAATCATCATGTAGTGTTTCACTATTACCTCCGTCACTATCATCTCCGTTATCATTTGATACATACTCAGCACTGCTTTCATCTTGGGTTGTTGAAGGTACATATGTACTTGATAAAGATGATTCAATGTTCTGTCTATGGTCATCATGGACTGCAGCTTCTGATGAAGAATCATCTTTATCTGATGGGTTAGTTGTATCTATCACTGCTGTTGGGTAGTTATCATGTGATACATACTCAGCACTGCTTTCATCTTGGGTTGTTGAAGGTACATATGTACTTGATAAAGATGATTCAATGTTCTGTCTATGGTCATCATGGATTGCAGCTTCTGATGAAAGATCATCTTTATCTGAAGGGTTAGTTGTACCTTTCAATGCTGTTAGGGTGTTATCATTTGATACATATTCAGCACTGCTTT
>CP137673.1:9792159-9929891 GCA_037976565.1 Mesocentrotus franciscanus
TTTGATGTTGGCTGCAAAAGGGAAATAGTATCTTTAAGCATTGAATGAGGGCTCACTATTTGTATTTATTTTTGTAATATAATCATTTTGGTATTTTTTGAAATGCAATTGTTTTTTTCTTCTTTTTTTTCTTTCAGGTTATTGACTGTTTTTCAGAGTTGCTGAGAGTTGCAGAGAGTAAGTTGATCTGCTTAAGAAGGCTCAAGTCAAGTAGTTTTTAAATTAAAGCTACGATGGAATGAAACAGATCTGCATAATTGGGAACATAATTGAACACGGAATAGAAAGCGATGGCTTAATGAAATTTTCTATATAACATTTTTGACACTTTCGTAAGTATGTAACATAATTTTGTGGACAATTCTCAATACTCTTCCATTGGGTGTTGCCAAAATTTGAAGAGAATCCATGAATTATATAAGGAGTTGATCAAGAAGAACAAGTTTGTTTGTTTTGAAACACCTAGTGCAAATGAAAGATGTATTTTGATTTTAGTCCAATGCAATACATATAGTACAGGTGACCTTGCCTAAGTCGAACTTGGATAAGTCAAAAATTGCTATGGTTGAAAGTCTACACGTAGCCCAACCTGCTTTGTCCAAGTATTTTGTGACCGTCCGAAATCAAAATTTGTCTAAGTCAAAGCTATTTTATGGGTCCCAAAAGATTTGAGTTAGGCCATTAATTTTTTTTTACATGTTTAGCGCCCCGCCCGCTTCATTTTTTTTTGGGGGGGGGCCTCCTTTTTTTTTTTTTTTAAATACAATTTTGATGATGGCTAGGTGGCTTTCAAAAGAATGAATGGAATCTTGATACATATTTGTACTGCCCTCATGCTATCTGAAAGAAAACTATCAGGGTGGATAATTAATGTAGGTGACCTTTGGGGAAAAATCAATTGTAGCATGTTAATTAATTAGCATCAAAAGTGCATACGGTAAAATAGTTTTATGCAATGGGGCCTTGATGGATGATATGTATGACATACTGAATTGTTATAATGAGGTTGGACTGTTTTATGAAATGTTTGAGTGACATCAAAGTATGCAAATTAGTTGTTACCAAAGTTGAATTTGTGATGGAATCTAACTTGGTTTTAATTATTTGTTTGTATTATATATTTTGGTCATGTTTTACTTGTACTTTTTATTTTTTGTTTTGATGACAGGTGCTTTGGACTTTGACAGGGGCTTTGGACTTTGACAGGTGCTTTGAACTTTGACAGGAGCTTTGGACTTTGACAGGGGCTTTGGACTTTGACGGGAGAAAGTTTTTGGAGTGTAGGTATACCGAGTGTCTAAAAAAAAAAAGTTGAAACTTTTAAATATTGTGCCAAATAAAAAATGTGAAACATTCTCGAAATTGTCACATGTATAGATGGGTGAAGCTCTCCTCTATCATATGATACCAACAAATCTGATAATTATTCATACTTGGATGAACACTGGCCATTTTGAAAGGGTATGAAAATTAGATTGTGCAAGATTTGGCTGTTCAATTAGCTGAGCGAAAAGTCCCCCAGCATAACAATTGTTAATGATCTGATGAATTTATGATTAATGACGATGGATATGGGTTTGTGCTGTGTATGATCTGTCCCACCTCTTGCCCCACCCCACCCAACTACATTTAAAGGAATATGAAATCCTGATTTTTAGTGTTATTGTGTTAATCAAAAGTTAAATAATTATTATTCTGTGTGTGTCGCGTAGTCTCATATACATCTTTCTGTGTACAGTGCTTGTAACTTTACCAAGACTGGGTCAAATCTCATCATTTTGATGATCCAGAACCTTTCGGTACACACCAATACTAATATGCTAGATGATCAACCTTTTCTGATCGATTCCACAATGTTTTTTTCACAATGCAATTGCATGACCAAAACTGGTCTCTGCCTTTAAAGGTACTATGTCCCATTTGCAGGCCAAAAATATGAAAAGGTTCAATTCCAACGGCATTTAAAAGATAATACTAATTTAGAACTTCCCTAAAAAAGGGGGGCTTGAAAATGTCTTTAAGTTGGAAAATAACGACTACCGTATTAGTTGTCGAATCGACTTAAGAGCTATAGAGCCAGTAAGTAATGGTCTGATTTTGAGACCATTGTACCGAATGGTCGTACATTTTATGCTGCGCAAAGATTTAATCAGTTTAATTTTGGCCATTACAAGCAGAAGTGGGATATTGATGTAGACACAAATGCTAATGTACCCTTTACAGCTCATTTTATGTACATGTATGTTATTACCAAAGAAGAAAGCCAGTGAGTCACTCCATAGTGTCTGACAGTGAAGTCTAGCATGTTAACAGGTTTCTTTGCATAATTTGAATATTAGGAGTTAGGACACTGCTAACGTTTAAATTTCACAGATAGGACATACATGACATATTCATAATTCCTGCAAAGTTCTACAAAATTTGATGTTGGCTGCAAAAGGGACATAGTATTTATAAGCATTGAATGAGGGCTCACTATTTGTATTTATTTTTGTAATATATTCATATTGGTATTTTATGAAATGCAATTGTTTTTTTCTTTTCTTTTTTTATTTCAGGTTATTGACTGTTTTTCAGAGTTGCAGAGAGTAAGTTGATCTGCTTAAGAAGGCTGAAGTCAAGTAGTTTTTAAATTAAAGCTACGATGGAATGAAACAGATCTGCATAATTGGGAACATAATTAAACGTGGCATAGGAAAGCTATGGCTTAATAAAATTTTCTATATAACATTTTTGACACTTCCGTAGGTATGTAACATAATTTTGTGGACAATTCTCAATACTCTTCCATTGGGTGTTGCCAAAATTTGAAGAAAATCCATGAATTATGTAAGGTGTCAATAAAGAAGAAAAAGTTTTTATTTAAACACCTAGTGCAAACGTATAGATGTTTTTGATTTTAGTCGAATGCAATACATATAGTACTTGGATAAGTCAAAAATTGCTATGGTTAAAAGTCTACATGTAGCCCAACCTGTTTTGTCCTATTATTTTATGATCCTTCTAAATCAAAATTTGTCTAAGTGAAAGCTATTTTATGGGTCCCCAGAAGATTTGAGTTAGGCCATTAAAAATATACATGTTTAGCGTCCCTGCCCGCTTCCTTTGGGGGCCGCTCCTATTTTTTATTTTTATTTTTTATTTATTTTTTTTACAATTTTGATGATGGCTGAGTGGCTTCCAAAGAATCAATGGAATCTTGATACATATTTGTACTGCCCTCATGTTATCTGAAAGAAAACTATCAGGATGGATAATTAATCTAGGTGACCTTCGGGGAAAAATCAATTCTAGCATGTTAATTTAGCATCAAAAGTGCATAAGGGAAGTAGTTTTTTGTCAAGTCCAGGGCCCTGTTGTATAAAACTATTGTATCTTTACAATCAATGGTATCTCTGCAAACTATGGTAATTACCATAGCAACACTGCTTGAAAGCTTATCAAAATCACGCAATCAATGGTATTTACCATAGTTTGCAGAGATACCATTAATTATAAAGATACAATAGTTTTATGCAATGGGGCCTTGATGGTTGATATGTATGACATACTGAATAGCTATAATGAGGTTGGACTGTATTATGAAATGTTTGAGTGATATCAAAGTATGTAAATTAGTTGTTACCAAAGTTGAATTTGTGATGGAATCTTATTTGGTTTTTTTATTTTTTTTTATTACATATTTTGGTCATGTTTTACTTGTACTTTTTATTTTTTGTTTTGATGACAGGTGCTTTGGACTTTGACAGGGGCTTTGGACTTTGACAGGGGATTTGGACTTTGACAGGGGCTTTGGACTTTGACAGGGCTTTGGACTTTGACGGAAGAAAGTTTTTGAGTAAGTATGTAACATAATTTTGTGGACAATTTTCAATACTCTTCCATTGGGTGTTGCCAAAATTTGAAGAGAATCCATGAATTATGTAAGGAGTTGATAAAGAAGAACAAGTTTGTTTGTTTTTAAACACCTAGTGCAAATGATAGATGTATTTTGATTTTAGTCCAATGCAATACATATAGTACAGGTGACCTTGCCTAAGTCGAACTTGGATAAGTCAAAAATTGCTATGGTTGAAAGTCTACAAGTAGCCCAACCTGTTTTGTCCTAAATCAAAATTTGTCTAAGTCAAAGCTATTTTATGGGTCCCAAAAGATTTGAGTAAAGCTATGATCACAAATCAGAGCAGCGACCGACCGATCAGTAGCCTGCTCGGTCGCTGCTGGAATGTAGGCATCGCCCAGCGATTGTTGGAGAAGTCGAGCAGGCTGTAGAGCCCCAGCGATGCCTGGGCGGTGACCTGTCGATTTCCCGTCGGTGGCCGGTCGATTTTAGGTAAAACTGGGCGATTCGGAGCTTTTTCGCGGTGTCCCGGCAGTGACCGACCGATGACCCTCCGATTGCCGGGCGGTCTCCCACCAGCCACCGGCTGATTTGAAAGAAATTGCCTGGCGCCGGCCAGTGATCGGCGGGCTCCAAAATACGGTCGGTGCCTGGCCGTCACGCCTGGCACCGAACTAATCGGCGATCGCCGCCAGCAATTTAGGTCAAAAATCGAAGGCGCTAGGTCAAAGGCTGCCGATTTTTGGACTCGCCCAGTGACCGACTGATCTCCCAGCGGCGACCGGGCGGCGACTGCTCGACAGCCTTTGACCTAGAGGCTTCGATTTTTGACCTACATCGCCGACGGTGCACGCCGATTAGGCCGGCGGCCGGGCGGCGACCGGTCGCCGAGCGATTTTAGGTAAAAACTGGGCGAAATCGCGGAGCTTTTTCGCGCGATGTCCCGGCAGTGACCGACCGGTGACCCTCCGATTGCCGGGCGGTCTCCCACCAGCCACCGGCTGATTTTAAAGAAATTGCCCGGCGGCCGGCCAGTGATCGGCGGGCTCCAAAATGCCGGTGCCTGGCCGTTCGCCGCCCGGGCACCGAACTAATCGAGCGTTCGCCGCCGAGCAATTTAGGTCAAAAATCGGTCGCTAGGTCAAAGGCTGCCGACCTATTTTAGACTCGCCACCCAGTGACCGACTGATCTCCCAGCGGCGACGGGCGGCGACTGCTCGACAGCCTTTGACCTAGAGGCTTCGATTTTTGACCTACATCGCCGACGGTGCACGCCGATTAGGCCGGCGTCCGGGCGGCGACCGGTCGCCGAGCGATTTTAGGTAAAAACTGGGCGAAATCGCGGAGCTTTTTCGCGATGTCCGGCAGTGACCGACCGGTGACCCTCCGATTGCCGGGCGGTTCCACCAGCCACCGCTGATTTTATAGAAATTGCCCGGGCGCCGCCAGTGATCGGCGGGCTCCAAAATACGCCGGTGCCTGGCCGTTCGGCCGGGCACCGAACTAATCGAGCGCTCGCCGAGCAATTTAGGTCAAAATTGAAGGCGCTAGGTCAAAGGTTGCAGACCTATTTTGGACTCGCCCAGTGACCGACTAATCTCCCAGCGGCGACCGGGCGGCGACTGCTCGACAGCCTTTGACCTAGAGGCTTCGATTTTTGACCTACATCGCTCGACGGTGCACGCTCGATTAGGCTGGCGTCCGGGCGTCGACCACCCGGTCGCCGAGCGTAGTCTGGGTGGCGAGTGAAAGTTAGCAGGCGCCGCCCGAATTTTAACTCCGCGCTAAAGCTTCAGCAGCGACCGAGCGATGCCTGAAAAACGAGCGGTGCCTGGGCGGCCGCCGCTCGGTGACCGGGCAAAATTGGCTAAAACCGCCGGGCCGAGCAGGCTACTTTGGGTAATGTGACTACCGATTTGCCGGCATAAAGGCCGCAGTATTAATGGAAGAGAAAATATCAAAAAGTCGGGTGGGGCCTATGCGCGAAAGAGTAATTTTTTTTTTTTAGTTTCGATTTATGGCGCTATGCCTGGCAATGTCCCCAGCTCAGTAATCAGTGTTTTGACTCACCACTCGGAAACTACAACAACAACACTAAAATTTGTCTGTCATTTTGGTTTGAAAGTAATCTTTCTAATAGATCTCAATGTGTAGTTTATAATAATAATTCCTCAATTTTTTTTTCTATAACAAATGGTGTACCACAAGGTTCTATCCTAGGTACTCCATTGTCAGAAATTTAGAGGATGCTATTCATATCATGCATGACTATTGATGTTTGGCATAGAACACAGTGCTTCTGTTAGGTGATATGATGAGGCTGGTGTGGGACACTTGGTATCATGAAGCCTTAGAGTCTGGACCTGTTTTTAATTTACATTAATGATCTTACACATTCTTCTACAACGACATTGTTACTATTATTTGTGACAAGTTAACAACTTTAACTGCACCTCGATGTAAAATGAAGGTCCTTCCCCGCGAGGGTTTTTTTCGGGGTGCGGCCTAAACAGCGCTGCGGCCTTATCGCCGGCAAATACGGAATAGCATTAGGCCATTAATTTTTTTACATGTTTAGCGGCCCCGCCCGCTTCATTTTGTTGGGGCCTCCTTTTTTTTTTTTTTTTTAATTTTTTTTATACAATTTTGATGATGGCTAGGTGGCTTCCAAAAGAATGAATGGAATCTTGATACATATTTGTACTGCCCTCATGCTATCTGAAAGAAAACTATCAGGGTGGATAATTAATGTAGGTGACCTTTGGGGAAAAATCAATTGTAGCATGTTAATTAATTAGCATCAAAAGTGCACAAGGTAAAATAGTTTCATGCAATGGGGCCTTGATGGATGATATGTATGACATACTGAATTGTTATAATGAGGTTGGACTGTTTTATGAAATGTTTGAGTGACATCAAAGTATGCAAATTAGTTGTTACCAAAGTTGAATTTGTGATGGATCTAACTTCGTTTTATTTAATATTTTATATTTTATATTTTGGTCATGTTTTAGTTGTACTTTTTATTTTTTGTTTTGATGACAGGTGCTTTGGACTTTGACGGAAGAAAGTTTTTGGAGTGTAGGTATACCGAGTGTCTAAATAAAAAGTTGAAACTTTTAAATATTCTGCCAAATAAAAAATGTGAAATACACGGAGATTTACGGTAATACTGAATAATTTGATAAGAGATGTTAAAAACTCAACAACCCATGTGTTGTGATGCCAGGCAATGAGAAAAATTGTGTAATCAGGTTGCTCAGGCGCAGGCGTGTATCGTCTCGAGTGACGATCATCAGAGATATATATTGCTAGAGTGGTGTGGACTCTATCTCTATGGTCGCAGTTCAAGTAACAGCGATGTGTTACATGTAGATACCCACACCAACATGATATCTAGTACATCGTTAATGTGCATAATAATTTTAATGTGGATACATGCTAAAGTAAGGTTGGTAATAAGTCACTCTATTAAAAGCTGGAGATAATTTTAATGAAAAACAAACAATGCATATATATATTTTTTTCTTAAAAGTATTCTTTCATTACAAATATATGTGAAACTGTTATACAAAGTGGCATTATTAATGTATGTCCCATTTTTGTTTAAAATGGCTTTGAGCTTTACAATCTTTTTCTTTTTCTCCCTGTTCAAGCAATAGTGATGACAGTAGGAAGCTTTTGATGCACTTTGTAGGAAAACCAGAATTGCAGGGTGTTGTAAAATGGAAGGGGGTGGAGGTAGGGGTCTCAACATGTAAATGAGCATGTTATTTTATAGGAATCATGTATAGTGTCCCAAAATAACGAATTTATGTACATTTTTTATGTAAATTTTGCCTTCTGAAAGATGGATGATGCTCCTTTTCATTTTAACAAACCTTTTAATATTTACCCCCTCTCGTTACAGGTGTCTGGCTGTCACTTATGTGTTTGTGTTTGTCTCCTGGAAATTTGATCTTTTCAGGAAAAGTAATTGTTTTATGTTGACATCTTTTCATTGTATACATTTGAACCAAAGAACCTTCATCTCACCTCTTTCCTAATCTCAGAAGAGATCCTGCTCTCAGAAGAGAGTGTCCACACTCAAGAAGGGTGTGCGCTTTATCCATTTCATCACATTTCACCCACGGGAGACCGTGGTAGAGTTGTATAAAGAATCCACAGAAGAAATAACTGAAAAGAAAAGAAAAATCTGAAAAGAAAACAGGAACCAGGTGAGACTCCTGGATATATAATCAATAACAGGAACCAGGTGAAACTCCTGGATATATAATCAATAACAGGAAGCAGGTGAAACTCCTGGATATATAAGCAATAACAGGAACCAGGTGAGACTCCTGGATATATAAGCAATAACAGGAACCAGGTGAAACTCCTGGATAAATAAGCAATAACAGGATCCAGGTGAGACTCCTGGATATATAAGCAATAACAGGAACCAGGTGAGACTCCTGGATAAATAAGCAATAACAGGAAACAGGTGAGACTCCTGGATAAATAAGCAATAACAGGAACCAGGTGAAACTCCTGGATAAATAAGCAATAACAGGGACCAGGTGAGACTCCTGGATAAATAAGCAATAACAGGGACCAGGTGAGACTCCTGGATAAATAAGCAATAACAGGGACCAGGTGAGACTCCTGGATAAATAAGCAATAACAGGGACCAGGTGAGACTCCTGGATAAATAAGCAATAACAGGACCAGGTGAGACTCCTGGATAAATAAGCAATAACAGGAACCAGGTGAGACTCCTGGATAAATAAGCAATAACAGGAACCAGGTGAGACTCCTGGATAAATGAGCAATAACAGGGACCAGGTGAGACTCCTGGATAAATAAGCAATAACAGGAACCAGGTGAGACTCCTGGATAAATAAGCAATAACAGGGACAGTGTGTTAGAAAAACAAACAGGCTTGATAGGAATAAATACAATTTATCAAATTACAGTTTTGAGAAATAAAAGGCAAGTTTGCAAAAAGTGGGAAACAAACTTGGGATATTTTCAGTTGTAAGGATACAATAAAGTGTGTTTGCTTACAAAGAACTTTGGGTGAGCGTATTGGAAATTCATTAACCAGTGATAAGATTAATTAATCAGAAGAAAAGCAGGATATTTGATCGTTTACAGATTTTTTTCAAAAGGAAGTAAGCGTGGGAAAATTGAAGAAAGAAAAGAAGGTTTAGAAATACAAGTGAACTTGAGTAGTTGGATAGAAGATATTTGATTACAGAGGTTTTTAAGTTAAAAGAAAAAGCAGTGAGTTTGAAAATTACAAAGAGAGTGAGTAAAATTGAAGTCAAGAGAACAAGTAACCTTGAGTAGTTTGAAAGAGCATATTTTATTACAGAGAGGTTTTTTAAAGAAAGGAGTAAGCTTTAAATTTCAAAGAGTGAGGACGATTGAAGAGAGTAAGGTTCAAAAGTTTATAGAGTTAGAAAAAAAAGGAAGTGACTGATAAATTATACATACTGAAGTCAAGTGTGGAGAATTGAAGAGAATTAAGTGCAGAGATACAAGTGGGCTTGAGTAGTTGCAGAGAGGGTATTTGATCATTCACAGATTTTGTTTAAAAATCCTGATAAATTACAAAAGATTGAGGAAAATTGAAGTAAGAGGAAACGTAAATACAAGTGAGCTTAGGTGGTTGGAAAGAAAATATTTGATTAGAGAGTTTTAGAATAAAAGACCGAACTTGGTAAATTACATATTCGTGAGGAAAATTAAAGCCAGAGAACAAGATTGAGAAATAAAGTGGGCTTAAGAACTTTGATAGAGGATATTTGATGACACTTTTTTTTTAAATTTAAGAAAGAGGTAAGCTTGATTAATTACAAAAGCGTGAGAAAAGTTGAAGTAAGAGAATAAAGTCCAGAACTTACAGAGTTTAGAGAAAAGGAGGTGTCTTTGATAAGTTGAACATATTAAAAAAAAAGAAATAAAGGGTGAGGAAAATTGAAGAGAATAAGGTTTAGAAATACAAGTGGGCTTGAGAAGTTGCAGAGAAGGTATTTTATCATTTACAGAGTTTTGGAAAAAGAAGGGAGCGTGATAAATAAAAAGAATAAGGAAATTATTAAAGAGATCAAGGTAGAAAAATACAAGTGGGCTTGAGTGGTTGGAAAGAAAATATTTGATCACAGATTTTCTTTTCTTTTTTAAAGTGAGCTTGATAAATAACAAAAGTAGAAAATTGAAGTAAGAGAACAAGGTTTAGGAAAAACATATAAGCTTAAGTAGTTTCATAGAGAGTAGGAAACGTGTTAATATAACTAATATTCAAGTAATTAACTAAAGTTTGTTGATAAAGAAGAGAGTTGAAGGAAATTTTGATAAGATATTCAGTGTTTGTATTAAGTGACTTTCATTACAAGGAAAATAACATTATAATAAACCCTTAAGTGTGAAAAGGGGATAAACAATTTTGCATCGAGAGTGACAGAGTCCACTTGCGAGTCTGCTTCATTGACAAACAGATTTTAAAAATTGTCAGGGAACTAAAAGTTTTTAATAAAGTATTGCACTTTGAAGAGATATATTGCAGAATAGATACAAAGATTCGTGCGTGAAATCTTTAAAAGTATACCTTCTTGTACATCCAAAACACATCAAGGCATTTATTTGAATATTACTAATTAGACTGTAAACTTTTAATATTGTGCATTTTATGCCTATTGCGATAAAGAGATTGAAAATGGCTGCCACTCAATTCAGCTCTATTGTTCATGAGATTCTAAGCATGCTTTCCAGTTACACATCGATGATCAACACAGATGTTGATGAATGTTATTGCATGGATAAGATCAATAAAAGTGACAACTATGTTAAATGCGAGTCTTGTACCAACCATTTCCATGTGACATGTGAGGAATACTTGAACAATGACAAACTTGCTGACCAGAGATTGATTTGGATTTGCTCATGCTGTGGTCATAGCAATATTGGCGATCGAATATTTGACAAAGTATGTATTCCATCTCATTATAACAGATATGAGCCTCTCATGTCAGCAGATGATGATGATGACAATGACGATGAGAACATGGAGATCTTCAAACAGACAAGACGAGTAAGGACATCAAAGAAGAGGTATGTTAAAGTAAAAGGAGCACGCTGTTTGCAGAGCCATGTAGCAGATATGAAAATGGTGTAACAGACAATCTGTCTCATTTCATAGATCAAAACTTGCTCAATGAAGAAGTTGACGATAAGTGGGTGAAAGTGAAATGCAAGAGAGCAAAACTGATGGCAAGAAAAAGAGAAGAAAGATTGCATTCAAATTCAAAAGAAGAAAATGAACAGGACAAAAGGCAGAAAAGATCAATTCATGGTGTATTGTTGGAACCAGGTGTTACCTACATTGGCAAAGCATTCAAGACATTTTATGGGAGTCGTAAGAGAAAAAACACAGTACACAAAAAGAGTGTAAGGTGAAGCAGAAAATGAAAATGAAGAAGAAGATGTCAGTGTGCAATCCTATGCAGAAAATCTATTGAGCATTTATGCTTGCAGTGTGCAATCTCTACATTCTATGAAGGTTTACAATGAAGCCTGTGAAGAAATGGAAAGAATGCAAAATCAATCATACGCTGACGTAACTGCTAGTTTGTCTCCATTGTCAAAACCAGATTCTGATCAACGCTCTACCAAAGAACTTGCAACATTCTGAAAAAGAGGTAAAAGAGGAAGAGGTCGAAAAAGGAACATGAAAGGTCAGTCTTCCAAAGCCGGGAAAAAAGGCACTGATGGAAATCACTCTTGTGATAAATCAGAGATTAGATTTGACAAAGATGAAGGAATAGAATTAGCAGTAAAGAATGAGAAGCTGGATACAAAGAAATCTATGAATGCAAGTGACAAAGGACTTGATCCAAATACATGTAAAAATGATGAACACTCAGACCAGCATATTTGCAATATGAAAGACAACAAAGGTTCAGATAGAGTTGTGCAGGACGATTCAAAGAATAATCTGTTGAAATCAAATTTTGATGAAAATAGGGAAATTGAAACAGACGATGATAGTGGCAGTGATGTTCATATACCAGTGAAACGTTCGTGTGCAAGAAAATGTATAGAATCTGATAGTGATACAGACACAAGTCCTGGATGATGCCTTTCAATGTTTGTGATAGACCAATTGATATGCCCAGAAATGAACCAGTAGACAGTGTCAGTGAATTGGTATTGGAAAATGATGATATGATGAAAAATGATTTTTCATATGTTTCAGATGGTGTACCAGAAGATGCAGTGTTTGACAATGACCTGAAGAATAAAAGCTTTGATACAGTAAAAGATGGTACAGACAATGATACTGGTATGTCATTTAAGGATCATGCTCATTTAAGGAATCCTTTAGAATCTTCTTCAGATTCAAATATCAAAGATGAAGACATTGAAAAGGCAATAGATGCTAATATGTACACATGTACTGATGAAACAGAAACAGAAGTTGAATTTGTAGCAGATCTTGGATTACGTGATAGACCAGATAAAGATTTCAAATTTGTACCCCTCCAGAATAATGACAAACAGAACATTTGTTCAAAACTGAATATCAGATATAAAGGCAAAGGCTGTGATTCAAGGTTAGATAGAAATAGCTCTATTGGAGTTCCTTTACAGAGTAAACAAATTACTGGTGATGGCAATTGTTTCTTTCGTGCAATTTCCTATGTAATTTCTGGAACTGAGCGTAATCATGCAATTCTAAGAAATGCCACTGTGAAACATTTATTGCAAACCAAGGACATGTTTAGTAATACATTGAGGCAAGAATATAGAACAGTCAGAGAATATGTTTTGAAACGTAGAATAAAGGAAGACGGAACGTGGGCTACAGACACTGAAATTAGCGCTTTAGCAAATTTAATCGATACTGATATTTATTCATACAATGACCAAGTACCATGTTGGCAATTGTACTCTGCAAAGAAACCTGGAAGAATCAATATTGTTACATCTGATAAGGAATTTATATACTGTACACAGGAAATGTTCATTTTAATGTTGTTGAATCTGTAGATTTTGTCAATTTCAATTCATTAGAACAGACAAGAACAACTAAAGAAGATATAACGTCAAAGAGAACTTTGCCATGTCCATCAATTCAGGCTGATGTTAAAGTAAAGCATGTGTTCAAGAAGTGTAGATCACAGTGTCAGATAGAGGAAGAAATTGATGAAGTAGTGGATAAGTCTCCTGAAACATTTCAAAACCATGTTGATCCAAAGGGAAAAAAACGTAGGCTCACGTTGGAAACTGGTACGATAAATCACGATGAGAGAAAAGGTACTGCAAATCTTTTGACATGACATATGAACAGTGTGCAAGTAATCAGTCTGAATCAGTCGTTCACAACGAACGTAACACCAAGGATGAAACCCTTGAAAGTGATCACAAAGACAAATGCACTAGAGTCGATACACAAATAACGCTTGTTGCCCAAGGGACATTCAATCAAGGTGATACAAGATTTGGTGACTTAAGTGGAAAGCAGTGTGTTACCAATTCACTATCTGCACTGTTGTATAGCAAGGTCAAAAATGCCAATGATTGGAAAAGTACAGATCTAGACAGGATTTTGAATAACGGTAATGAATTATACTGTTACATACGGCGATCCACATCACTCGACAACCAATACTTATTGATATCTGATCTATTTGAATATTTGGATGCGTACAATGAATTGTTTAACATAGTATGCCGTGAACCAGTCACTGGATTGTTAGATGGAGATGAATTGATATTGGCCCAGTCTCTTTCGATGACATTGAAGCAAGCACTTGAAAAGAACTCTGTACTGATTCTGATGCATGTTTTGTGACATTTGCTAGAAGTACTTTCATTGTATTATCTGGTCAAGATGGTTTTTTTATATTTGATTCACATTCCAGAAGCAGTCGAGGTTTCCTGATTTGTAACGGACACAGTGTTGTACTTCGTACTCAAAGCTGGCAAGGTGTGTACAAGCATTGCATGAGGTTAGCAAAATCAATGGAATGCCCCCTTCACACCGAATATGAAGTAACTAGTGTATGTGCTAAAGCAACTTCCGGTAAGAATGAAACCTTGAAAGGCTATCCACAGTTACAGGATTTTGTTTGTAATCCAATTCCTTCACAATACGCACAGTGAAAGTCAGTCTGGAAGCTCTGGATGTTCCATACATTGTGAAAGCTTTGATGAAGTTCAAATATTGGATGAGAGTGTTTCCCCACAAAAGATGATTGATAACCCAAATGTATTTTTCTTCCCTGAAGAAGCAAATGAAACAATCATTCATGATGTACATTATAACGGTCAGGAATTGAAACTGAAGAGTGTGACAATTGGCTTAACCAAATTAAAAGAATCCCAGCTAAATAATAGTTGTCTTCTGAACGGAAATGACTCAATAAATACAGAATATGAAAATGAACAAAAAGGAGATTCCAAAAATTGTACTAAATCCGGGAATGACTCTGATAGATTAAATTTAGTGAACAAAGTTCAGAATTCCAACTCTATCTTAAGCAGAAAGCGAAAATGGAGTAACCTCGAAAGCGATGCAAACGTTGATGTCGACCTTGGCAAGGAAATTCGAAAAACCAAATTGCTAAAAATGAATGAGAACGACAGCTTAAGAATTGATGCAAGCGAATGTGCTGATAGTCATGATGAATTAATAGTAATTGGAGAAGTTCATGTTAGAAATGTAGACCATGGAAAGAAAAAACGTAAAAATAGACAAAGTTCTAATCAAAAAAGGAAGTGCATGAGACAGCAAATGAGAGAAAAACGAGCCCTGGCCAAAGATGAAATCATTAAGAAAAAGGAAAAGTGTATTCACAATGCGCAAATGAAAAAAATGAAAATGAAAAATAAATATCAAAATGATTTAACCTACAAAATAGAAAAAATAAATGAAGTAAAAAAAAGGCAAAAAGAAATGTATGAAGAGGATTCAAATTTCAGGAATATACAGCTAAATATGATGAAAACCAAATATCATTTTGATTCACGTTATAAAAGAAAATTTTGTATGGAAATAAACAAAAATATTTGAGAAATGAAGGATTCAAAGAAAATGTTAAAACAGCTATGAGGATTAAAATGAAAAATAGATATTGGAACGATGAACTATTTAAACGAATGCACAAGAGTAGAATAAGAAGTAAATACCAGCATGATGAACTATTTAAACGAATGCATAAAAGCAAATTAAGAAGTAAATATTTGAACAACGAACATTTTAAGAAAAAACAACAAGATATCATGAAAAAACAAATGAAGAAATTATATCGCAACGATCAACAATTTAAACATACAAAAAAGGCAAATATGAAAACATTGTCCAAAATTAGATATAAAGGCAACGAATTTAAGGAAAAGAAATTGATGAGCTTAAAAATTAAATATAAAAGAATTGAAAAATGTAGGCAAAATGTAATAAAACAAAATCGAAAAAGGTCTGTACTTCGAACAGTAAAATTGTCCGAGTTTGATATTGTACTTGAAGAATTTAGACGATTGTGTCGTTACATTTTCTTTTTTAACCACTACAGTTTATTTCTCTAAATCAGCCTCATCATTGGGGTGAAAACTAAAAACTAAGCCCAAGAGAAGCGCTTTTCCTCCTTGTGGGATAAACATTTGTGGACCATGCACAATATGTTTCCAGGGTGGATATTCAAAATTTACTCATTTTAGTTCCCCTCCAATCTGCTAACCTAAGAGAAATTTTCAAAAAGAAAAACCCATGTATTGAAGAAACACATTGGAATTTCTTTCATTCTAACCCCTCATGACCCTGGAGAGTTGTATAGGCAGAGAATGTAATAGCCATGTGCTAGTTGAATGGATGTGTTTGGTGGCAATGGGCCATTTTCGTAATGTAACCAAATTTAATGCATAAGTCTTTGTGAAGTGCATCAATACAAATTATTTCATTCACTTGATAAGAATTAAGAATAATAGTATTTCAATAGACAGAATCCGAACAGCATACATTAGTTGTCGCCAGGTAGGACAAACATTATGGCTTGACCTACCTAGCAACACTTAATATATGCAGTATGCATTCTGACTATTGATATACTATTATTCTTATCAGGTGAATGAAATAATTTGTATTGATGCACTTCACAAAGACTTATGTATTAAATTTGGTTACATTACGAAAACGGCCTATTTAGGCACTGATGAGGCCTAGGTCAACTAACTGGGGTTTAGCAGGTGTTTCTCTTTGTATGTGTATGTGGAAAGGATGAGGAGAATGTTGATAGGACAGTTTTGTATAGAGGATTGAGTAAAAGGAATTTCGATGGGACAGTTTTGGCATTAGAGGAACACGAAGAATTTTAAGGAGTTTACTACTGAGAGAACCAAAGTGGGTTGAAGATTTAGTCAAGTTAAGGGAGGGTTCATGCTTCATTTTGAAGGGAGAAACGCTCATCGTAAACGCAGTGTCACAGGGTACTGTTTATTCTCCCCTTCTCAGGCTCCTCCAAGCAAATTCGGGCTCTGCAGCTGGATTTGCAAACCTGCACTGCGCATGCTACGTTGACCCTGGGAGGGTAGGTCAAGTTGGGGACGCGCTTTTTTCGAAACTGTATACTCTGATATTTTTGTGTACATATACATATATGTACGTGTCGCAACTATCGCCTTTCTAATTCTCGGTCTCGATTTACAGTTATTTATTTACGTCCGTGGACTTCCTACCATGGTGGGAAAAGATCGATGTGTGTTTTTGATGTGTTTGTATGTGTTGTTGGCTCAGCGATGTCTGCTCCTAGCCATGTTATTTGGTAACCGTGGTGGTGTCTCATCGACATCGACAAGTTATCACTGGCCTCATGGGGACGACACAGCGATATCTATGTCTTCCCGGACCCTGTCTCGCAGGCGCCGACGGTGGAGAGCCCATCTTCGATTGCAGCAGAGCTTGCTACGACTCTGCAACAATCTGGATGCATCAATAATGGTATTAGAAGCCGGGTTGCTGTCAAACCAGCGAGTCCTTTATTGGTTGGACAGGCCAGGAATGTAGTGAGAAAATGCATGGGCATCGTTTTCAAGTGCCCAGTGGAAAGAAAACTTTAGGATGTCCAGGCCTGCTTTCAGTCATCTGGTAGAGGAATTGCGCCTAGATATTGAAAAGAATGACTTTCGTGGACCAGTTGTCTCTGTGGAGAAACGGGTGGCCATCACTCTGGGGCGCCTTGCCACACCCAACGCATTTCGTTGCATAAGCCACCTCTTTGGTGTTGGCCGAACGAGGTCATGGATGATCCTGCCAAGGCACCTGAAATTTCCTTCTGCCTGCTATTTGCAGGAGGTGAAGCAAGGATTTGTCGACATGGGGATGCCTCAAGCTGTAGGGGCAGTTGACGGAACTCACATCCCCATCAAGGCCCCGGTGGAAAACAAGAATGATTACTATAACAGAAAAGGTTTCTTTTCTGTTGTAATGCAGGCCGTTGTGGACTATAAGTGCAGGTAAAGTGTACTTAGACTGTAACTAGTAGTATAGCAGTAGTACTACGTAGAACTAGACTTTTCTTAAGTCATGAAGTGTCCCGGGTAGATCACAGAAAATCTAACGTAAAACGTCATACATCTCTCTAGGTTTTCAACAGAAAGATAGTAGATCAAGATCTAGATATAAGTCTACCAGATTACATACTACAGCATTTTCAAAATGGTGTTAGAAAGGTAAAGTCTGCCCCTGTAATAGCATAATTAAACTCTCTTTTTTTCTGCATTGAATGATTGATTTGGATAGCAACATCTCATCACATAAGTAGAGTCACCCTAAAACTCTATAAGGTAATCAAAGATCCATCATTTTCTAATGACTCTCTTCTCTTTGGTCTTATTTGTCTTTCAGTTGGACACCTTGAAGCTAATGATTGAGCTCACAAGGATGCAGCTTGAATTCCAGAGGGAGGAGGCAGTTAGGAAGGAACAGTAGGGAGCAAGAGGATAAGGAGAGAGAAGAGAAAAGGTAGGCTCTCTTTTTCACCAATCCATCTACCCGACCCCAGCAACCAGCACATGGATTCCCACCAATGACACACCATACATTTATGCCACGTCATCCTTCAACCCAGCAGCCACCTCATGTATTTCCACCACATACAGTTATTCCACCCCATTCCGAGTTGTCCAGGAGACCAGCACCATCAACATTTACCCCATTAGCCAGCATCGCGCAGGGACTACAACCACAATCAACTTGGGCCCAACAACCTCCACTTCACCAACACCATGAGCAAGATCAGCATGATTCACCACACTCAACACATGATCAGCAAAGGAGATAGAGATGGTGATCAAGAGATGCCTGATTACATACTATGTTGTAAATCAACTTTCAGTTGACCTTCAAGGGAAACAGTTTAAGAAGAAAAAAATTTCTTCATAAAAGCAGGAAAAAGAGACTAGTAGCTTTATGACACTGTGATATTATATATTATAAAATTGGTTCAAGAATGTAGCCAATAAGAAGCTTCGAAATGGATCACGTGCAAAAACGGTGCAACAAAAAGGCATAATGCATGCTGCGTGTAGTTGGAGAAGTCGCCGGCGGCACTAATCACATTTAATGTGTGAAAAGGTGCTTGAGCAGCAGACGACCGACATGCGGCCCTTCAATGCGCATCGCAATAAATCGCAACAAATTTCTGCCCACCGCACTATAAAGTGACTAAATTTTGTGCGATGACCGAGCTACGAGTGACCCTGTTGCAAGATAGCAGCCTCTAAGAAGCCGAACTTTCAGCTGCTTTCTGAAGAGGAATTAAACAAATTAATCAACAGAACTGACTCAGCAAGCACTAAAAGGACTCTTAAATTTGGTTGTCACAGGCTGGAATACTTTTGTGAGCTCACGAACACAGATTTGAGCAACATTTCAACATGTGTCAATTCAGTATATAAAAGAAATATCGACTGCTTTAATATTCGTGGACTGGCTGTTTCTATAGTGGCTCACGGGGAAGTTGTATCCTGCTCTCACCCCTCGGCGCCCCCCAGGCATCACCAGGGGTGATGGCAGGATATGCAACTTCCCCTTGAGCCTATAAAAACAGCCAGACCTCTCGTAGCAGTCGATATATCTATATTATCACATTGTATGGTCTGTTTTGGGCACTGAAACATCCTAATATGTCTGCAGAAGATCTCATTTGTTTGCAACTAGGTTTTTAAAAAAGCGAAAATTTGCTTGTCCATTTAGATCTAATTCAATAGGTCTAGGCTTTGAGTAAGGCTAGCTGGTAACCATAGTAATTAGATCATATCGCATGGTCATACACAAAATATAATCAAAGACGTTCAACACACACACCAGAATCACAGCAAGACAAACTTATCAGGACTTCTAACAGGTAGGTATAATTCATAGTTGGTGAAACTCTTCATGTCTATGATATAACCACATGT
Organism: Mesocentrotus franciscanus; assembly: GCA_037976565.1. NCBI lineage: Eukaryota > Metazoa > Echinodermata > Echinoidea > Camarodonta > Strongylocentrotidae > Mesocentrotus > Mesocentrotus franciscanus. The sequence goes on from CP137673.1 coordinate 9,811,442, forward strand.
TCTGTAGAAATATGATTTTTGAAAGAAACATTTATAGTTAATTGCATTAATATCATCATATTTTTCCCCATTTTGATTTTTGGGGGAGGTCATTTTGGAAGGAGTGGGGGTAATGGCGGCAATAATTGCAACCATCAGTCATGGCCATGACACAAACAAGACAGCCAAACCTCTCTTGTGATCCTCATTCTGGAAATGATGTGAGGAGTGACGATGGACGCACTGCCCTGCTACCATTGCCAATGTTCTCTGCATCCCTTGAATACTTGTGATCCTCATTCTGGAAACGATGCAAGGAGTGACAATGGATGCTCTGCCCTGCTGCCATTGCCAATGTTCTCTGCATCCCTTGAATAATTGTGATCCTCATTCTGGAAACGATGCAAGGAGTGACGGTGGATGCATTGCCCTGCTGCCATTGCCAATGTTCTCTGCATCCCTTGAATACTTGTGATTCTCATTCTGGAAACGATGCAAGGAGTGACAATGGATGCACTGCCCTGCTGCCATTGCCAATGTTCTCTGCATCCCTTGAATACTTGTGATTCTCATTCTGGAAATGATGCAAGGAGTGAAAATGGATGCACTGCCCTGCTGCCATTGCCAATGTTCTCTGCATCCCTTGAATACTTGTGATCCTCATTCTGGAAACGATGTGAGGAGTGACAATGGATGCACTGCCCTGCTGCCATTGCCAATGTTCTCTGCATCCCTTGAATACTTGTGATCCTCATTCTGGAAATGATGCAAGGAGTGACAATGGATGCACTGCCCTGCTGCCATTGCCAATGTTCTCTGCATCCCTTGAATACTTGTGATCCTCATTCTGGAAACGATGCGAGGAGTGACGGTGGATGCACAACCCTGCTGCCAATGTTTTCTGCATCACTTGAATACTTGTGATCCTCATTCTGGAAACGATGTGAGGAGTGACAATGGATGCACTGCCCTGCTGCCATTGCCAATGTTCTCTGCATCCCTTGAATACTTGTGATCCTCATTCTGGAAACGATGCGAGGAGTGACGGTGGATGCACAACCCTGCTGCCAATGTTTTCTGCATCACTTGAATACTTGTGATCCTCATTCTGGAAACGATGTGAGGAGTGACGATGGACGCATTGCCCTGCTGCCATTGTCAATGTTTTCTACATCCCTTGTATACTTGTGATTCTCATTCTGGAAACGATGCGAGGAGTGACGGTGGATGCACAACCCTGCTGCCATTGCCAATGTTTTCTACATCCCTTGAATACTTGCACCCCTCTGCTGGCCAAATTTCAAGTTCAAATGTTCAGATTACTTGCTGTACTTTGATGATGTACTGTTTTTCAAGAATGAAAGTGTTTGTGAGGCGGTTCTTGTCACCGTCTTCCTGTAAATGATGTGATGATGAGCACTGGTATCCTCAACTTCCTCAACTGGATGTAGCTAACTCACTCCTTGGGGCAACGCTGTGTTTGCAGCAATGCAGCTCTTCAAAATCATGATGTCCAGATAACTGTAGGTATTGGGGAATCAAAATGAACATAACGAAAAAGGGGTAAATGTCAAACTCAAAGCCAACAAATGAGTATTGAAACTGTTTTATTATGCAGTATCACTTGTATTGAGGCTAAATTGTGACAAAATGTATCTTTCAAAATGTTGAGACATCCCCAAAAACCCATAGACATAACATCAGTTTTCTCAGTAATGTACAAAAAGATTTAAAACTTCATTAGCAAAATTTACAGAAGCATGGTACTGAATTCAAAATGACTTAGAGAAAATATCACTTTGGATGAAAGGTTTTTAACCAACCAGATAAATCAACATATCGTGTGCTTCAAGTAAAAGACCTCTGATGACCATGCATATTTTTTTTTTTTGATGACCCTGCAGTAATTTAAAGATATTGTGGTTTTGGTAAGCGTAAATTTGTAAAAAGGTGAATGCGAGTTGAAATATACACATAGTAGGACAATGGATGTACATGTATATACCCACAGCCCTTGCACAATATTTGGGTAAGGATAAAAGATTTTTCTCTCGCAATGTTTATTGTGCAAGTTAATAAAAAAAACATAAAGATGTGATGGTTAAACTAGAGTTACTGGATTTCATATAATTAATAATACAGGTAAGAGGTAAGTCCACCCTGATATCAATTTGATTTTAATAAGGGCAGAAAAATGAGAGAAACAAATTAGTGAAAGTTGAGCAATATCCAATTAAAAAAGGAAAGCTACAAATATTTTCATTTGTCATCCATGAAATATAAATAGGCAACACTGTAGTGTGACGTATATTGCAAGCTCTTCTCCAATTTGCTCAGTACAGAACATTTCACGATGACGTAATAATGCCTAGTGACCAAAATTTGAGTCTGTTGATTGGTTGGAATGATCGTGTACATGAATATTCATATGCGCGCATGATTATTCACGCTGGGATTGATCTCAGCCTGAATGCGATTTAGTGAACCAGTCAGGTAGAATCAATTTTATGCTTAGTAGAGATATCGTTACCAGTTAGTGAATCACCCCGGAGAGAATGGGTATTTTCTAAAAATCATATTTTATTGAGGAAAATCGTACTGTCATATTTACTTGCTGGTTGGCAGATCTGTAAGACATCTTAATCTCCACATCACGATTGAGTCACAGCTAAGCCAGCACCATGCCTTTCTTGAACCAGAGAATTTCCTCCTGTATCCTCATTAGTATGGCAACAGCAGAAAGTCGTGAGGTCCAAGAAGTTTCTCATCTTGCCTTATAGGTCCATCACTTTGCTCTGTTGGTGATGCAAAGATTATATCAATGTTCCCATTTAAATTACACTGTCGATGCCAGTCAAAAGCAGGAAAATCAGTGTTGACGAATTAATATTTTTTTTTACAGGTAATTGGGGCAAAAAACAGGGCAAGAAAGGTGATATGAAATTCTCGAACTCAAGGTCATGTTCTTTATTTAAAAAAGGAAGAAATTTTACCATACGACTCTATGAGCAATTGAGCATAATCTCACATAAAGCATTACATCCGGCCATGTATCAGACCATCACAAATTTATTGCTTGTTTCTTATAAAGTATATCCCTACCCTTCCATCTTTTTGTCAAAATTTCTCACCTACCCCCTGCAAGGACTGCATCTCTTATATGCCTTCACCAATATGTACATTCGTTGATCAAAGATCCTGTGACCTTTAACATATAACATCAAGGATAAGCCAAACATGTACATACTACGTACATGTACTTAACATTTAATATGTTTAGTTTTACTTTTAGACTCTTTGAGCCCAGCTTGGTTGACACTGGTTTTAATCTTTGTTCAGGGGGTTCGCTAAATTCAGCGAACTCTGTGCATGCGCCTACTAGATCAAGCAAAATTTTAAGCCACTGTGCAATATTCGTCAGGTGCAAGGAGAGGTGATTTCGGACGCATTTTAGGGTTTGTTGACCTGCCTCTCTCCGCGCAGGTCTATATGGCTTGGTGATATCAATATAATAATTTACATTATCACCAAGCTCTTATCCTAAAGTAAAGGCAATATTGTATACACGACTACCTTTTTCATTCTACTAAGGACTAGGGGTGGTATTCTCGAAAGTGGACTAATAGTCCATGGTTTAATCCTCTGACTAAGTATGAAATGCCAATTGTCCATATGAATATATTTTTGAATAATTTGATATGTCCCTAAATTTTCATAACATAATTATTTCAGTTGTAAAAAACTTGGACAGAAATAACCGTCTGGTATGGGTCATTCTTTAATAAAACTGACATTTGTGTGACATTCCCCATACACAGACGGTACCCCGTACGCCTCGCACCACGGGGAGAGTTTGAGCCAATGGTGCAGCACTTTGCTGCACCAAGTTTCTCCCCCGATTTTCTTTATTTAGATCTAATTTTCTGATTTATAAATAAGATAGAAATAAACTATATATATTATACTCCTATGTACAGTTAACAAAGAATTATTACCTATTCCCAAAGGCGGAATTTACGGACTTACTCATATGAGTTATCCATTTTTTTATCTCAGAACCAAGGAACGGTACGTTCATGCAATCGAACTGGTAATCTATGACATGACCCGCCCGATATATTTCCGGGTCAACCGACCAAAACAAGCCCAATGGCCAATCAGAGCACGTGTTTGATATTGGGCTTATGAATATTCAAACATCACCGGCTCAAGCCGGGCTGACTCATACGTAGCTATTGGACGTTTGCAAAGACAAAATGAATATTCATCAACTCAAACCAAGATGGCTGACAACAAATCATGTTGACTACAAGACTTTCTCGGAATAATCATTAATTTAGGATCTAAATGAGCAAGCTATCGTAAGTCAAAGTAGAAGTTTCCATGTTATTTTTAATTTTCAATAAGAATCAGTGTAAAATTGCAGCCAAAGTGGATATATGAAGACGTAAAGAGTGAAAAACTCGTTGTATATCTCATTCATCGCGGTCCGGCCGAACCAAACCATTCGTTCCCCACACTACCCCACAGACGTACTTCAGTCTATGTATAGAGGCGGTCAGAGGAGCCAGATGCAATCTCAGCGGAACAACCATCGATATCAGAGACTAAGCTTTCGGTCTATAAAAACTATGTTATTACAAAATATTTCTTTACTGACATTTTATTTTAATTTGGTTACTGATTAAATTATTCAAAAACATACTCATATGGACACTTGGCATTCCATACTTAGCCGGAAGATTAAACCATGGACTAATGTTAGTCTGCTTTCGAGAATACCACCCTAGAAATCTATATAGTTTTGTGTAATAATACAAATTTTGACATTTCTAGTAGTACTGATAACATAATTATTTCAGTTGTAAAAAACTATGTTATTACAAAATATTTCTTTACTGACAACATTTTATTTTAATTTGGTTTTAATTTGGTTACTGATTAAATTATTCATAAACATATTCATATGGACACTTGGCATTCCATACTTAGTCGGGAGATTAAACCATGGACTAAAGTTACAGTCTGATTTCGAGAATACCACCCTAGAAATCTAAATAGTTTGGTGTAATAATACAAATTTTGAAATTTCTAGAAGTAATAGTAGTACTTAATTATTTTAGTTGTAAAAAACAATGGTATTACAAAATATTTCTTTACTGACATTTTATTTTAATTTGGTTAGACTACTGATTAAATTATTCAAAATAATATTCATATGGACACTTGGCATTCCATACTAAGTCGGAAGATTAACCCATGGACTAAAGTTAGTCTGCTTTCGCGAATACCACCCTAGAAATCTATATAGTTTTGTGTAATAATACAAATTTTAAAATTTCTAGTAGTACTACGTACTACTGCTAGTAGTACTACTAGTAGTACTCTACCTTGTTATCAACGAGATGAAAGGGGCTGAGCTGAATCAACATTAAAGCACACCGCATATCGGGGTTTGATTTCTCACTCTCCGAACATGTGCTCGCTTGTTTTTCCGCTGAAGGAGGAATGACCGTCGGTCGGGCGGCTGGCCTGGGTGAGGCAATACGAAAGCAGTGCTTTTGGTTTAGACTCAGAGCACGATCCATTTCATATAACGATGCTGTTTCACTGCCCAAAATATCACTACTGCTGTTTCAATACATGGGTTATTACAGATTGAGTAACATGGTCATCTAACGACTCTTGAAATAGCGAGGAGGAACTTCAGCGTTAAAAAGCAGGCATTCGTGCCATGCACCTGTTTACTTGTCTGAAAAATGCAAGCATTGCGTATAATTATTTCATCCAGATCCAGCGCGCCGACTCCGTGTGCATGTTAGCGCTAGCTAGCGCTACCTATACCTAGCCTAGGCCTAGCCAGGTACCTCGGGGACTATGAGGCGCCGTTTGTAAACTTATTGTGTGTGTGACGTGTATCAATCAGATATGATTATTTCATAGAGATATTTACTTAATAATGTTAGTAAGTATATATCTCTATGGATTATGTACGTCTGGGGACCGACCTTTAACGTGACGTGACTCAGTTTCGAACCTGCGTTCTCGGCTGAATCCGTTTGTAACTTCAATTGTTGGCTGGATTACATGCGCACGCCATAACGCCCCAATTATTTATATATAAATCATTATTTACGTTACTACATTGTATAATTATTTATATATAAATTATAATGCAATTACAAGTGTAAAAGTATTTATAAATAATGATTCACAATATCCATTATATATGAATAATCATTTCATGATATCACTTATATACAATTAATAATTTCCACATTGTAATTTTGTTTAAACAATTTTCCTCAATGATTGGATTTTTGTACAATTCACATTAACATTTAATACTTGCTTGAAAAAAAAATTAAAGGTTTCTTGAACTTATTGTCTTATTATTACCTACAATAATTATTCTCAAATATGTAAAACAATGGTATTGGTTTTCACACATGTTCTTTCTTTAGCTTGAGCTGTCAGAATGCAGGAGAAAAACGTTTATTATAATGACTGGTACTACTACTATATTAGTTTTACAATGATGTGTTTGGTTATAAACATTCTCTATGTGTACCGTTGCCAGGTTGCCGCAGTACACTAACATGTGGGTCAATATCAGATACAATGCTATTTATATGGAACTTTCGATATGCTATTTACAACTTGCATTTTACTATCCTTGATACAACAAGAGGATAAGGATGATGATGATGATGATCCACAGCACTTGTATGGTGCCATTTATTTATTAATGCTAAATATATTACTCATTGCGGATGTAGTATCGAAAATAATATCGATAGTGATATTCGTTTGTCTCGCGCAATGTGGTCAAAAAGGAATCTAAAAGATCTCGACGTTTCGTGCGCCGCTGCAACACTTCGTCAGGTGATAAAAACTAATGTAAGCAAGGGTGCTTTATACTCTACGGGAGGACCGGCGCGACGGTCTATAATTCGATCGATAATCGGAAACAATAATGCACAAGGCCTATTGGCCTATCGGCTGATTATGCAAATAGCCTAATGGTCGACGCACACGGTGCTCGACCAATCAGCAGGCCGCTGGTTCGGCTCGCCTGCTGGGCGGAAGCAATAGCGAGCTCAACCAATCAACGGGCCGCTGGCTCGGCCCCTCTGCTGATCCAATTCCTCCACATAGACGAGACGGCATTGTGTACAACATCCCTTGCAAAGGATGTGATAGATCCTATATCGGTGAAACTGCCCGTCCGATAAAAGAAAGAATCACTGAGCACAAGAGGGACGTCAGGCTCCGCCGAACTGACAACTCAGCCGTAGCCGAACATGCTTGGGATAACCAGCATCAACCAGACTGGGACGGGGTTCAGTGCCTTTCCCAGGAACGGCATTGGTACACACGGAGGGTAAAAGAAGCTATCAATATCCGTCTCAATCCCAATAATTTCAACAGAGACAACGGGATCGATATCCCCGAATTTTGGATGCGTACGATACGCCGCCATGACACTCCCCGTCCAGCCGGCCGGCCAGCATGCACCGGTCGATTCCTTTCAGCAGAGGGGCCGAGCCAGCGGCCCGTTGATTGGTTGAGCTCGCTATTGCTTCCGCCCAGCAGGCGAGCCGAACCAGCGGCCTGCTGATTGGTCGAGCACCGTGTGCGTCGACCATTAGGCTATTTGCATAATTAGCCGAACCAGCGGCCTACTGATTGGTTGAGCACCGTGTGCGTCGACCATTAGGCTATTTGCATAATCAGCCGATAGGCCAATAGGCCTTGTGCATTATTGTTTCCGATTATCGATCGAATTATAGACCGTCGCGCCGGTCCTCCCGTAGAGTATAAAGCACCCTTGCTTACATTAGTTTTTATCACCTGACGAAGTGTTGCAGCGGCGCACGAAACGTCGAGATCTTTTAGATTCCTTTTTGACCACATTGCGAGACAAACGAATATCACTAGCCATTTATTTATTGTTTCAAACATTCAAAGGCGCCTGCTCCTCCAATAGTCATGGACTACATATTTGCCTGAAGAAAAAAAAAAGTTTTTCTAGCTTGTAATTGTCGCAAAGAATAGGAGCGAGGGAGCTCCAAAGGCGGGGAGCAACTGAAGAGAAACCATGATCACCAAACACGTACGTGGAACTTGGAGAAGAAGTAGTCTTGACGAGCGTAAATCCGAACAAGAATGATGTTCTTCTACCAGGGAAGCCACATATCCTGGGCTTGTTTGGTTAAAAAATAATGATTAGTGAATAATGATTATCTATACAAATATCTGAAGAAAAAAATGATGTGTAACATCACACCTCTTATAACAGAGAGCACTAAAGATGACTTGAGGGTACTTCTAGTCCCAGTAGAAAGAAATAAGAATTTTAGTTCCCTAGACCATATGAAAATTTTAAAAAAAGATATAGAAAAGGCTAACAGATCGCCGACTGAATATATCAAGTTTATATGATCTGGCAAAGCAAAGCAGAGTAGGCCTAAAGCGTTGTCTCAACCTGAAATAGGCGATATCCCTGTCAAAGTGGAAAAAAAAAATCATGCATCCAAAGGCATAATCTTTGGAATATCCATTGAAACATCCGAAGCAGGAATACATAAGGAGTTAGAGAAGAATAAAGTTGTGAGAGTAGAGAGAATGAAAAAGAAGATAGAAGGGGAATTGAAACCGCTCAGAACAGTCATTTTGTATTTCGCATTACCACAAGTACCAGAGTATGTAGATTTCTGTTTAAAAAAGCTGAAAGTTCATACCCCTAGCCAGGGGCGGCGATCCTGGGACGGGGGACGTCCCCCCTCGATTTTTGTAGGGGGGGATCGTCCCCCCCCCCTGAAAATTTGAAAAAGTGCCCCAAAATATGTATAGCAAATACTGGCTGCAACACACCTTTAGGCTCTGGAGGGCCCAAGAGTGCAGCGTTTAGACAAATAAAAATGCAAAAATCTTCTCATTCGGAAGATACGCTCCCTTGCATAATATCCTTCAAAATGTACATGTAGATATTGCTTGTTCTTAAACTATAGTTTTTATAATACAAAAAAAATTTAAAAACTGTGAGGGGTAGTCACTTCTGTCACCAATTCACCCTTCTCGTTCACTATGCTCCCTCGTACTGGCATACTGATGGGGGGCTTAGGGGCAGTTGCCCCCCCCCAATAAAATTAAAGAAGGGGTTTATTTCTAATTCGATACCAGTGATTTACGAATGTTGCTGAAATGGCATGATTTTTCCCTGAGCTTCCGGGGGCTCTGGCCCCTGGACCCCACCAAGGGCCCTAAGGTAGCCCCTGGTTGCTCATCTGATCGTAATTTAATGCTTAAAACCCCTGAGCTTCCGGGGGCTTCGTCCCTTGACCCCCGCCGGGGCTTCGTCCCTTGACCCCCGCCGGGGCTTTGCCCCTGGACCCCACGCCAATTTACGCTCCACTTGCTTTGCTCTACCTGATCATTAATACCTTAGCCCCCTTCCACTTTGAAAAACATTCTGCGGGGCCTTCACGTAACATGTAAGAATGGAGGTGATGCAGATTTTTTTTCCTGCCCCCAAACGTTTTTGGTCATTACAACACTGCTCCCTCGCATTTCGTCCCCCGGTCATGAAAAGAAATCGCCGCCCCTGCCTCTAGCACCAAGATGCTCGGAGGTTTGGCCACTTGGCTACGGGTTGCAGAGGAAAAGAAAGATGTCCGAGATGTGGACTTGAACATTCAGTATAAGAGTGCTGCGAATTGGAGAAAGAAAACTTCAAGTGCGTTAATTGCCAATGAAATCATTCGGCTGCCTATCAGCCCCAAAAAAAAAAAAGATGTTGTATTGCCCTTTAGGTGCCAAAACATGGGTCAGTCGGAAATCTTTTTTTTTAATGTTTTTTTTTTTCCTCCCTCTTTGGGCTGATATTTCTCAGTTTTAAATGCTTTTTGATACATATTTTTTTATTCATTTAACATTGTTTTACTTCTAAAAACCGGTTTTAAAAAAACCTAAAAAGGAACACTCAACCGAGATGAAAAAAAGGCACTTGTGAGAATGAAAATGGAGAATCTGTTGAAGGAAAAGGGCATTTATCAGATGTTAAAAGGGGCATTTTGAAAGGGGGGAGGCTCATATACAAAAAGGAAAAGGGGCACTTATCTGAAGGAAATATGGTACTTATTAGAAAGGAAAAGGGACACGTGTCAAAATAAAAAGTACACTTATCAGAGGTGAAAAGTGGCATTTAAGAGAAAGGGAAGGGGAATCTTATTACGAAGGAAAAATTACACTCATTAAAAAGGAAAAGGGGCACGAGTCAAGGTAAAAAAAAAAAAAGGGACAAACATATCAGAGGTGAAAAGGGGAATTTCTCGCACCTGAAAAGACGTGCTCACCAGAGATGAAAAGAGAGGAAAAGGACAGTTATTAGAAAAGAAAAGTGGCACTTGTCCTATGTAAAACGTGGCTTGGGGGTACCTGAAAAGTAGGGGCACTGTGCCCCCACAACCGGGAGTTCCGCCTCTGGCATAATGGGCGAAAGTGAGGGGGAAATAACGGAAAATCATGTCATTTCAGCAACATTTGTAAATTACTGGTGTCGAATTAGACATAAACCACGTTTGAATTTTATTTGGGGTCAACTTCACAAGACCCCCTCCATAAGTTCGCCAGTGAATGAAAAGGTCATATTAGAAGCACCATACCGGTATATACCTACAAGCGGGCACAATTTTGGAAAGGGGGCTGGCATGTCACGTCTCTTGTCCGATATCAACATTTCCCATTTTTAACATGACATTTTCATCAAGGGGGGCTGAAGCCCTTTGCCCGAATATCAATTTTCTGGTTTTACAATTCGGCGAGCAAATAATAATATGAGCATAACAAATTATGTAAATTGTGAAAGTGTTATATATCACCAAAATATACGAGATAAGATATAACAAAATGCATATATATTTGGGCAGCTCGCTGCCCGAATATTTGTAATTATAAATTAATTGTTGACATTTTCATCAGAGAGGCTGAAGCCTCTTGCCCGAATATAATTTTTTTGGCTTCACAATTTGGCGAGCGAGCAAAAATTTGAGGATATGTATATTGTGAAAGTGTTATTTATCACCAAAATATACGAGATAAGATATTTAAAAAATGCATATTCGGGCAGCTCGCTGCCTGAATATTAGAAATTTTTAAATTTTCGGGGAAAGAGAGGCTGCAACCCCATCCCGCATTAACTGCAGGTGTTTTGAAATGAAATTTGAATCCTTGTGGAGTAGATATAGAAACAGCTCGTGCTACAACCATGATTGCAATGAAAACTTCAATTTATTTGGAATTCCAGAACAATTAAACTCCTTAATTATATATGAGTTTCATGACTGTCACTTTCTTGTTCATATTGATTATATGAATGATTTATCATTCTCGATCGCTTACAAAATACCAACGTGCTCATATTAACTCCGTATTCAATATGAATACAATATAAATATAAGTTTCTTTTTTTTACGAACCACTATAAGAAGCAAAGCCGTCGATTCTTGTTCATTGTTGGGGATGAATTATCTTAGTTAAAAACGCTTCATAGGATACCCAGCCCAGATATTATCAGAGGCTAAAGCGCAAGTTATATTCTGACTGAGGCCCTATATTCGAATCTTATCTCTTTAAAGGGAAAATAACCTATGAAACAATCATGTGACAGCACACAATGATTATGTTTGTAGAAATGAAAAGAAAATTCCAGGATCTATTAAATCTTACCATAGTACACTTGCACTTCGAAGTATCTACTTGTTAATATTATGTAGGAATCTAAAATAAATACAAACATCTATTTCAATTACCTTCCAGTTGTTTTATAATGGAGGATATAGTAAATACTGAAGATTGCTCGGCTGAAAGCTATCCGTGATAACATGTAGCAGACGTATATTAAATTCAAAACCAAATCCTTATCAGCGACCGTTTGTATTTGCTTTTACTGAAAAAAACTAGGTAATTCTGGACAGGGGTTGCGCAAGCAGGAAACATTGATACAGGGCCTTAATTCACATGACATCTCGATCATTCCGGGGCGAAAAACCCGAAGGTTATATTAATTGAATTCCTTTTTTTCCCTCCCCGTCACAGGCAACTCCCAATAAAAAATATTAATTATAATGAAGTTTGGCAAACGCAACGGACTCAAACTTCTGTAGTTCATGCTACCATACTACTATGGATAAATCACGACCAGGAGCGTGAGCGGAATGTCATATCATAGTTGTGTGTTATCGGGCGAGGGAGTGTAGCGACCAAGCGAGATTTTGCAATTTTGAATGCTGAAATTATGCATTCTAGAAAACCCCAAAGCCAATATGTAGGTTCTTTCCGCTATATTTCTTTCTAGCCATAATTCTAAATTTCCAGGGGGACGTGTCCCCCAGTCGGGCCCAGAATCGCCGCCCCTGTCCATGATTATTACCAACATGAGTTCAAATACATGTACAAGCACAAGCGAGTTGGCACGTACGAGCTGATGCCAAATGAAGGGCAAAATAAGAATTGTGAAGCGGCCCCTCTACCGTTAATTTAAACTTTGACTACTGAGTATATACACCCCCACTCTGGGATCGAAAGGACCGCATTCGTGTTCCCAAAATCTCCGGTAAAGGGGTATTTTTCCCGTGACAAAGTCCGGCCCGAGAATTGAAAAAAAAAGGGGGTGTATTTGACTTTTCACCCGGAGATTTCTTTAAAAACGGGGTTTTTTGTCTCCGTCTCTCTTTAGATTCCTGAGAAATTAAAAAAGGAGGTTACAAAATATCTTGAATATCATACATGGGGGGTACATTGAGCAGTGTACAGGATTTAGGGGGGGTCTCCAAGGCAGGAAAAGCCCGCGAAAGGGGTTACCTGAATTAGCAACGAGGCATGCAGTCAGGCGGATTGTAATGAAATGACTTTGTAGCTTTTGTTTGATGTCTGCCTGCATGACTTGCATACCTGGTTGCCTGACATAGCAACCATGCATACATTCAGGTGGTAGATTGCTTTACCTCTTATTGATGTGATGCAAATGTGTGGTACTTATGCTCTCCCAGGGTGGGGGGCAGGGGGCACAGTGCCCCCAACTTTTTCAAGTACCCCAAAAGTGCCCCTTTTTACATAGGAAAGTGCCCCTTCCCCTTTCCACCTCTGATGAGTGCCCTTTTTTATTTTGACACGTGCCCCTTTTCCTTTGACAAGTTCCCATTTTCCTTTGCAATAAGTGTCCATTTTCCAATCTCATAAGTGCCCTTTTTAATCTCTAGTAAGTGCCCCTTTTCAGGTACGAGAAGTGCCCCTTTTTAATTTTGATAAGTACCCCCTTCACCTCTGATAATTGCCTGTTTTAAATATGAGAGGTGCTCCTATTACTTTGACAACTGCCCCTTTTCTTTTGTAAGAAGTTCCCCTCCCTCTTTTAACTCGGATAAGCACACCTTTTATTCTCACATGTGCCCCTCTTCATTTCTAATAAGTGCCCCTTTTGCTGATGATGAGTGCCCCCATCAAAAAGAAAGAGCTCCTTCCCCTTCTCATAAACGCACCTTTTCCTCTCTGACGAGTGTCCCGTTTATTTTCACATGTGCCTCTTTTTCTTTTTAAAAAGAGCTACTTCCCCTTCTCATAAAAGCCCCTATACGAATCTGATCGGTGCCCCTTTTCTTTCAACAAATGCACATTTTCCTTTATTATAAGTGCCCATTTTTCATTCTCATTAGTGCCCCTTCTCATATCTGGTCAGTGCTCCTTTTCAGAAGCGATAAGTGCCCCTTTTCACATGTGATCAAAGTTCTTTTCAGTCTTCCGCTATGAGAATGTGCAACCCCATCAGGATTGTTTTTTCCCCCTCTTTATAAGATGTAATTTTTCGCACCGAGACCTCACAAATCTTTATTTTTTATTTTTTTAAATCCCGCTCTTTCTCTTCTTCCAACTCTTACTCTTCTTCCCTCCCTTTCTCTTTTTCCATCTCTCCTTCCCTCTATTCTTTTTTCGGACTCTTTCTCCCCGTCTCTCAAAAGCTCAAACAGAATGGTATTAATGTAAACTTACCATTTCTTAAGACTTGAAGGGCTGTAGGCTGCACCTAAGACCGACAGGCTGGTCTTGTGACCCTTTTAACAATTTCTCTAAAAACCCTGACCTTCCAAAACACTGATATTCTTTTTTTTTAAAGCCTGTTCTTCTGAAAACATATCAGTGTAAATTTCTGATTTGAGGATTTCAACAAGCCTTTAAAAAATTTTTTATAATGTTGCTATTTAATTTCAAGATATTGTTCAGGATATCACCCCCCTCCAAAAAAAGAAGAAGCTTGTTGAAGTTAAAACTTTTGGTCATATACACATTATGTACCTCACCCAATAATGTAAACACACCACACAGACATATACATACAGCGAATTCTGTAATATATAAAAATATAATTTATTAAAATTGCCAACCTACAACTTGGGAGGCTTTGAAAACAAATAATCTTTCAGTTCCAGTATTACCACATCATTTCTTAAGAATACATCAATGTTATATATTCAGAACATTACATGATTGCACAGACTTTCAAAAAATCAACCAAAAGCGGTTTCAACAGTTATCCCCATCAACCACTCATGTATCATGTAAGCTGAACATGATTTCTATGGGAAATACAGTAGGGCACTAAAAGTATTCTTCAGTTGGTATTTCGAAATTCTATGTGCAAATATACTGTCTAATATATTCATTGTTAGATCATAGTACCACACCACATAATGTAATGAAAAACAATTTTACACACACATAAAATAAATAATACCCCCAGTAATGGTCATTTTTTTGTGCATGTTTGCTAAATAGACATTGAAAAGAAGGAATAAATACACATTACAAATTTAAGGAAGCAAAAAGAAGAAATAAAAATATGTTGTCTTTCATATTCATAACACTATATTTCATCCCTATTATTCTGAAAGGATTTAAGCACAGGCACAAATTTTGAAAAATGTATCCGATTTAATTTACTTTGTACTCTATGGTGACTATAGTGTCTATAGTATAACGATTCCTTACTCAATGCTTTTTAAAAATTGAGTTCATAAGAAAGAACAAAATCAATGAGTAAGTCAAAACAGGTATACAATAGAAAAGAAGAAAAAAAGTTACGCAAAATTAGTAAGACCAAAACACATGTAATATCATTGTTGGCAGTAAGAGAGATCTTTGATATCAGAAACAATGATCAAACTACAAACAAAATGCAGGTTTCTGATAAAAATTGATATAATATTTTGTGCACTTCATGGACTACCCCATAATTTTTTTAAGTGGAGACAAATACATGATTCAATTGTTACTAATTTTGTATGGATCACATAGTACTTTAGTGTGTAACTACAAGCAAAAGAAAGAAAAAAATGGGAAGATCATTCTTATTTTCCTATTAAAAAAGGAGGCAATAAATTAATTACTCATACATTTGAAGTAGAAATTTGTACGATTTAAAAAGTAATATATGTTATTAACAGAACCACACCTTTAAACAAATGTAACACAGCAAACAAAAAAGTAACAGTTTAACAATAATTGAATGAAAAAATGACACAACACTGAATAGTTTGTAATTCACAGGTTTCTGGTTTTACGGTAGAAAGAATCATATCAATCGCACAACAAAGATATCTCACATCCTTTCTATACATACCACTGTGCCACACCAGTGCACATACACACACACACACACACTCATCCACACAAACAAAACACACATCCACCCACACACGTTCACACCCTCCAGAAACATCCTACCCACAAAATGTGATACTTCCCCCTAAAGGCAATTATCACATATTTCCTATGGGGTTCATTAACATATGTCTAAAATGGACAAGCAAATTTTATCTTTAAAAAGATGAAGAAGAAAAGAAAAAAAAGAACAGACGTATGAAGTATCTAAAAACACTAGATTCCAAATATTTCATCCTCTCAATCTAATAAAATTAGGCTCATCTTCCCTGATAGCAGACTGTTGTAAAGAGCCAGTATTTTTACGTCAACATTTTACCATTTTGCCTAATGTTATGAAGACTAGAATATAATGTAGTAATCATGTTACTTGCATGACAATTTTACAACCAGTTATAATGTATGGATTGCCTATAAAAAGTGTTGAAGACCAGTAGAGACCAATATAAACCAGTAGGATCTAATGGTTTGAACAGGAGTGTAAAAATAAGTCAAACCAGTAAAAACCTATTCAAACCACCAGGGTCTTACGGTTTGAAGACCAGTAACTAAAAAACAAACAACTATTCTTGAAGGAACCTTGCAAGCAATTGACTAGAAAACACTTATACGGTAGAGTCAGCAGAGCTCAAGTAGTCGTGCATTGGATACCAGGGGAATCTCACAAGGAGATACTTTGAAAGTTGATTTTCCGTACTATAAGCTAACTGTTTCACGCCTAAGATGCAGATCAATTATTGCAAGCTTGGGTTTTGAAGAATGCTCTTCAGAATGACTCTGCCTATTACAAAAAGAGGAAACAGCTCATCATTGATGATATGGCTAAGCAAAAAGAAGTGTAACTGTATTCTATCTCTACAGAGCATAGTGTACAGGCAGAGAGTAAAACTAACAATAACAGTACAGAGGGTGTTCATTGCAATGGACATTACTTGGAACCAAAATCCCATATATTTGCATATGTTGGATTTCAGGATCATGTAAAAAAAAACATGCTGCTTGAAAGGGGACTCAAGGAAGTTCATAACTGTCCAAGCACTTCAGGTACTTTTAGCAGGCCTCCAAGCAGGTAAACCTGAAAAGAAGATGCAAATGCTTGGAGAGTTGAAACACCAGATTAAGAACTTATATGTTGCTGGTTTCCACATCCAACATGATTTGTCTGAAAAGTCTGCAAGAACAAATTCAGACAAAAGCCGGATATTGATAGAGAATTTGGCTAGGGAAGACATAAAACCAGAAGATGTAACACATTTCATTGAGATGTGTCACACACAGTCCAAATCTGGAAAGAATACTGTGCATACTGTGCATACTGGTGTTTATGATATGTACAACTTCAGTGGCACAAGGTTATTCAACCAGCTGAGAAAAACAATCCCTGGTATTTTGCCTAATGTTGCTTCTCAATTAGAGACTAAAAGGCAGTACCTTGATACTGTCTGCTCTATTCTCCTTCCACACCGTACAGCAACAGGGTGGATCATAGATCCTGCCTGCCTGTTGCCTGTTGACGTTCAAGTACCACTTCATATCTGACAAATTGTATGTGAGAATATGGGATGATGGGAGGGAGATAGGGGCAAGACATACTACTGCTCTAGCACTGTCCCTTCTAAACAACAACTTTTACATGGTATTCCTTACCAGAGCCCCGACCATACTTACCCATTCGTCATTTCTACGAAAGTGATTCAAGAGAAAACTTAGAAGAAAATCTAGCTGCCCATAACATCTGTGAGAAGTTGCTTACATCCTGTGACCCATCTAACCTGTACTTGTGTGGTGACGAAATGTTCATCATAAAGATTTTGGATGGATCTTGCAAGTTGAGTCCAACATCAGAAACAGGATTTTTATCATGAGTGTAACAAAGAAGGAAAAAAAAAGAGTTGGCGCCAAGTGGGTTGAAAACAGACAGGGAAGCGTTACCTGATCGAGATCATCATGAGTCCCTTCTTTCAGTCATTCCATTATGTAATGTCATTTTTGATATTATACATGGGTTCACAAGAATAGTTGAGAAGCTGCTTAACCTTGAAGTTCAGAAAATACTTTTTGAAAGTGGTAACAAAAATTAAGAAAAAACAGGAGCAGGTGGAGATGGATCTAGAAAAGTACTTCTGGAAAATTTGACATGTAACATTAATCAAAGAGGAGTCAGTAAAGGAAATTTTTATATACACTTTGATAAAAGTGGTCATCCAGAGCCTACCGTATCTCATTAAACAAGGGTCATGCCTTGAGCATTGTTGGCATTGTTAATAGGAATGATTATCCACATGGATTACACAATGTAGTACCCAAACAGGAATTGCCTATTGCGACACAAAACAAAACTGGAGCATATTCTGCGGAGTTGTGTAGCATAACTGAATATGATGTAGCATCAAAAATATTTGACACAATTTTCCATATGTACACTGTCTTAAAAGAGAACCACAGCCTGTTCTATTAGATGGCGAACCCAATGTCTCTCTTAGATCAGAGGACTAGAGTTGGGGTTATGACCAAGACACTATAAGGCAAGGTACAAAGATCTTGCAGAGCAGTTAACAGTTATGTTGTGCATGCTAATTCATGGAAAAACATAGTGCCTTTTAAAAAAGTTGATGGTATTTTTTGTGCGCTTGTGAATTGTGCGATCTTAATAATTTGGATAATGTTAATTAATCATATTATACTTTTAATCAAATATATGATTTTTGTTTATAGCAGAACTAAAAATAAAACCCCAACTCCTCAAGAAATTAAACAAAGAATGAGGGAAAATGAACTAGAGGAAAGAAAATTAGCTGAAGAGCGAGGTACATTAACACACCACCTTAGGAAATGGGAAAATTGTTATACATAGGGACGGCGAAACGAATACATCTATTTTCGGTTAGGAAAAAAAATGCTGGAATGGCTGCGATGCACTACTAGTATGCATACATCTTTCAGTCCACGTGACTCTGTTTGTATATCAGTGTGTGTGTGTGTTTTGTGCGTTTGTGCCCCCATGCAAACGGGGACGATACTATGAATACACATCTTCAAACCAAGGATGCTCAGTGACCGGGGACCGTCCCCGGTTCTGATGTTAGCATGAGCACTGGAGGGCCACTCTACTTTATTTGATGTTTGGGAGGTATAGTCCCCTATTGCATGGATTAATGACTGAGCGGATTCATGCGTGCAACAACACACAAAGGGACACACTGGACGATCTCTGTGTGAAAGGTAGTGATCATCGTAATAAAATTGTAATAAAAAACTCCCATACAGCAATGCTACAAAACACACTTGCATCCATGACAAACATGATCACACCTACTCAAAACAAACAGATACAATCACAACAAAAGATCTCTCCCCAGCCCAAAAGGAGGCCCTTGGAGAGAGCATCCTGAAGGAAAAACTTACTCAGTCAAATGATGGCACGGTTACATATCAGACCAAGGGCAAGGTAATGTAGTAGAAATTACCCCCACCCCCCACAAGACTCCAACACAAGAGGGCGCTAGTCCACTCACAGAACCCAAGAGCCAGAGTTGAATACTGCATGAGCCTGGAAACTGGAACACTGGAAACGATCCACAGTTATGTGGGTAAGTGCAGTCTTTCCGCTTCCTTGTGAGTTTTATATTCACGTTCATGTAGATTGAGGCTTGTAGGCCAAATCTACATCATTGGCGCTGCGAGTAAATTCTTTTCGTTTTGCGGGTGATTTTTAGTTTGTGATTTTGACACAGCGAGCACAGCTGCCCTTAGTACGCATTGGTATCTAGTGCGGTCCTGTGTGTTGGGCTTGTCGTGTTTTCGTATGTTATATTTAGCTTGAGATCTAGACTTGTACGGGAATGGGAAAGATTAGAATCTACACTCTAACTTCGATCTAGACCCTGACTAGTAGAGTCTACGGTAGATATGAATAGAAAATCTAACACAACTTCGCCTACGGAGCCCACGTACGTGCGCGCGCCATAGGCCAACGCAGAGTGAACGCTCTGCGCCATTGTTTACATTGTCACTCTTTGCACGCGTGGCCCACTTCGGCTGGCGGGACGTAAAATAGATTTGGTTGCTAGGGACGCTGTGATGAGCTGACATCATCAAAAGAAAAAGTAAAAAAAGGAAATGATTGGCTAAAAGTTTAGGCAAACGATGAATATGCATAACTAGAAGTTCTAGTAGGGATGTCCCCGCGAACTTTGAATAGCTACAAAAAAGTACAAGCAAGCATAAATTCATAAAAATCCCTTCGTACGTCTGACGTCCCGTCCACGTACGAGGGGAGAGATCACAACAGTGAATTAAGTATACAAATTATCATCCCATTCATTATGACATTATCATTATCAGAAACCTCTGTTAAACGTTTGTTGAAGTTTTTCTGTACTATCTATTGGTGTTTTTACTTTCTTGAAATACTGAATACTCGGGTTAATATTTTGGTTTATTGCTGTCATTTTTTTTTGATCAACTTAATTTTCCAATCAAACTAGGGTCACTCTTTGTTTACATACTGTATACTGTGCATGGGCGTCCTGTTGTGTATGTGACATGCATGTTATTGTTGTTGTAATTGTATAGTGTAGTGTGAGTCATGGGTGGTCTTGACAGACATAGGGATGCCCTCCTCCAATTATGCAGACTTTGTGGAGCTAGGATTTCTCAGCAGTCTTTTACAGTTGTGGGAGAAATTTAATTATGATTTTTCACATGATGACCCCCTCATACATCCAAAGCAATTTTGTCTCCGCTGCTACTCAAGGCTCCTCAATGCCAATAAGCGCCCAATGTCTCACCCATTAGTGCCAAAAAATGACTGGGCGAGACATAAATGCACTGAGGAGTCTTGTAGTACTTGCAAACTCAATATTGCTTTGTCCAAGGGTGGCAGGCCCCCTAAAAAAAAAGAAGTGGAAGACCCCCAGTACCCACCCTATCTCACTCAATGGCCTCCACTGCTAAACCTACCTGTCCTTCTGATTCCCTGTTCCTTACACGGGGCGGGGAAGAATGCGAGGGTATATGTGATTAACCCCACGGACCGTCATCAGACAATCACCTGCGCAGAAGTCCTTGGGGAGGCAAGAGAGTTCCAGGATGGGGAGACGTTGGTAGACCCCTTTACAGGCCCAAGTGAGGCGGTCTCCCAAATCAAAACCGGGGAGACCGAGGAAGTCCCGCCGCACCTAACCGAACTCTACGAGCGGTCCTAAACCCTTTTGTCGGAGGAGGAGCGGGGCAAACTCCCAGGATCTATTAATTCGTTTTTCTGGAGTTTTCGCCCAAGACGAGTTCGACTTAGGGAATTTTGATGAGATTGAACATTCCATCGATACAGAAAATGCCGCTCCGGTGAAGCAGAAGATGAGGCGTACTCCACTCAATTGGCATCTATACAAAATGACTAAGGCAGGGATAATCCAACCTTCCCAGTCTGAGTGGGCCTCGGCCCCAGTCCTAGTCCAGAAGCGAGACGGGGGTGTCTGATGGTGTATAGATAGGTCGGAGCCATGGTAGAAGAACCCGCTATAAGGGCCGTAAGGCTACGGGCTGTGGAGGTCGCGGAGGAGGGACCATTGCCCGCAGACAGGGTGCGGGCCGAACAAGAAAGAGATCCTACTCTGACGGCGTTGGGTAAGTGGCTAGAGGACCTGCAGGAACCCGATGAGGCCACCATAATGCTGTGTGGTCCGGAGGAAAAGTTCCTCTGGATTAACAGGGCTCAGTTCGTGGGGTCGAAGGGGTCATTTGCAAAAGGGGAGAGGACCAGGGTTTATTGTTGCTAGTGCCCAGGTCATTGAGGGAGGAGATCATGTATGCGAGTCATGATCTTCCGCCACGGGTCATCCTGGCAGGGATCGGACCAAGCTATATATTCGCCAAGTACTTTTGGTACAGAATGGGCAAGGATGTGGCGGAGTATGTCCGAACTTGTCCGACCTGCAATCATAACAAGAAGGCAACAAGGTACGGTAAGAGTCCCATGCGAAATTATCACGCGGGGGCACCAATGGAACGGGTTCACCTGGATTTCCTTGGGCCATTGCCTAAGTCGTCCAGGGGAAACAAGCATGTCCTCATGATGGTGGATCAGTTCACCAAGTGGGTAGAGTGTATCCCACTATCGTCTCAGACGGCGGAGGATACTGCCCGTGCTGCGGGGAATTCATCTGCTGTTTCGCTATCCGCTCGCGATTTTTACGGATCAGGGGCGAAACTTTAAAAGCAAGCTCTTTACGGGGGTGTGCAAGGTTCTCCTGATCCTCAAGGCCAAGACGACGCCGTACTCCACCTTCAGGAAATGGCCAGGTAGAAAGGTATAACCGCACCTTGATGGATGCAGTCCGTGCTATATGGGGCGGGCCCAAAATAAATGGAATGAGTATCTGCCCCAGATCTCGGGGGCACTTTGGGCTACGGTCAACCAAAATACCGGGTATACCGCCAACCGGCTGATGCTCGGGCGGGAGGTGAACCAGCGAGCCCATTTGATGTATCCTGCTGTCAAACAACTTGGAATGTTCACGTGGTTCCTCACACTATCAGCAGCTGATCTTAGATGACAGATACACTACAGGTGATTGCACTTCAGCAGGGACGGACTCTCACAGATGAGGACATTTCTAAAATGACATGGGAAGAAAAGTGCAAGTTGTTGGCTTCAAATCCAGTAACTGCTGCAAGACACTTTGATCACAGACTACAATGCTTCTTCAGAGATGTGATTCTTTCTGACTTGCAGCCACTAGGGAAGGTGACCAATCACATGATAAGGATTGAATTCCAAGGTCGCGGATCACCTCATGCCCATTGTGTTCTGTGGGTAGAAAATGCACCAAGTCATGAAGATACTGAGGAAAATATTTCCAGATTCATAGATAAGTATGTTACTTGTCAGCTTCCTCCATCAGAAGATGATGAACTAATGCACAGCCTTGTTTCAACTCTACAGCGACACTCTCATTCAGCCTCATGCAGGAAGACAGGCAAGAATTGTAGATTTCAGTATCCACGTCCAATTGCTCCTGTCACAGTTGTAGCTGACACACCAAGCACAGAAGATCTTAACATAAGAAAACAAATAGTAGAGGCATCTGCTGAGACCATGAATAAAGTGAAAATGCACTGGATGAAACCACTGAAGAGGGATTATCAGTGCAAGATGTACTCAGTGATGTGAACACCAGTGAAGATGAATATCTAGATGCATTACGTGTCAATTCCAATGGAAAATCCATCATGTATGCAAGAACACCTCAAGAAACCAACATAAACACATACAACCCAACTCTCCTGAAAGCCTGGCAGGCAAACATGGATATTCAGTATGTGTGCAATCCTTATGCATGTATCCATTACATTGTATCATACATTACAAAGGATGAAAGAGAAATGGGGCTAGCACTGAGGGAAGTCAGTAAATTAAGCCTTCCGTGATGCAGACATTAAGAAAAGAATGAAGCATATAGCTTCATGCTTTCTAAATGTTCGTGAAGTGAGTGCACAAGAAACTGTCTATCGTGTCTTAGGTCTACCACTGTATAGGTCTACATTTCAAACAGTGTTCATCCAGACTGATCTACCAGAGAACAGGGTAGTGATCTTGAAACCAAAGTGTGTTCTACAAGGAATGGATGCAGATAGTGAAGATGTGTATGCACAAACATTCTCACAGAAGTATGAGCATCGGCCAACAGAATTAGAGCAATTGACACTAGCCGAGTTTGCAAGATGGTACGTCCCTTCCTACAAAACTGATGACATGGAAACTGAGAATGATTTCCAACCGAATCAACTCAAAGAATCATCGACTTCGAAACAAACTATCAAATTAACAGACAAAAAAGGCTACATGAAGAAGCGTAACAAGCCTTGTATTGTCAGGTATCACAAGTTCAGTGAAAATCAAGAAGAAGAGAGATATTGCCACCACATGCTGATGCTGTACCTACCATGGCGAAATGAGGAAACTGACCTCAAGAACAATCATCTGACTTATGCTGATCATTATCACACGATATCAGATCAGATTGAGTCAAAAGATCAGCATTAGAATCGTTCACAGAAATCATTGAAAATGCTCTTGAACGACATGAAGAAGAGGGGCCTCCTGTTCATGCCTGGGACACGCTAGATACAGGAACTCAACAAGAAAACGCGGAGGTCAATGAAGAACAGTGTCAAATACACCCTGAATACAGCTTCCTTCAACCGAGCTCTGAACACACAGACACAGACATAAAAGAATCTGAAATATGTGCATCACTACCTTTGGCTGTGGAATGTCGACCTGAATATCTTATTGATGAGATATATAGAAGTAAAGTTCAATCTCTCAACCAGGAACAGCGCAAAGTGTTTGACTACATGCAAAACTGGTGCACTGATATCTTGAAAAGTGGCAAGACAACCTGCAAAGCCAAAGCCATACACCTCTTTGTAACTGGAGGAGCAGGAACAGGAAAATCTCATCTGATTTTAGCAATTCACCAAATGGCTCTACGTACCTTGCAGAGGGAAGGAACCAATCCTGATGCACACAGAGTACTGTTGACAGCACCTACAGGAACTGCTGCATTCAACATTCATGGAAGTACTTTGCACTCACTGTTTCTCCTTCCTCTTGGCCAAACTAAAGGATACAAAAAGTTGAGTGATGAAAAAAGGAACACACTTCGATGCAAACTACAAGATCTTGAAATCCTGATCATTGATGAGATATCAATGGTAGGATGTGACATGTTGATGACAATAGATCAGCGTCTAAGGGAAATAAAAGGTACAGACATCATCTTTGGTGGAATAACAGTCTTGGCCTTCGGAGATTTGTACCAGTTAGCCCCAGTGTGTCAGCGATTTGTCTTTGAAGAAGTAAAAGACCTGTTCGCTAGATTGGCAGGATCTCTATGGCAGGACAATTTCATGATAGCAGAGCTCACAGAAATCATGAGACAAAAAGATGATAAAGAATTTGCAGAACTTCTGAACAGAATAAGAGAAGGTGTCCACACAGAAGACGATGTAGCAAATTTGCAGCAATGCTGTATCTCGTCAGAAGACAAAAATGATTTGTCAGATGCACTGCATGTGTACTCAACGAACGCAAAGGTTGATGCATACAATGAGGACAAACTTGCACACCTGAAAGGAAGAATTAGGAAATGTGTTGCTATAGATAGGAAACCTAATACCCTGAAAGGTCATGTAATGAACAAAGACTCACGTTTCACTGGTGGATTGCCAGCTGTCCTAGAATTGAAGATAGGGGCAAGAGTAATGCTCATTAGGAATATTGATGTGAACGATGGTCTTGTAAATGGTGCATTAGGAACAATTGTCAGCTTCAATGAATTCAATCCTTCAGTTACCAGTCCTAAGGAAGTCTTAGTCCAGTTTGACAATCCAAGAGTTGGGGCAATGGCTGGAGAAAAGACTTCTATGAATAAGGCTCAACACCCTACTGCAGTCCCTATTGGTGTCATAGAAGCAAAATTTTCAATTTCAGCACGTAATCCCGGACTAGAAATAAAAGGCAACAATTTCCTCTTCGACTATCATGGGCCACCACTATACACAAGGTGCAAGGACTCACTGTCAAGGATATAGTAGTATCTATGGAAGGGAAGTTCAATGATGGACAATGCTACGTTGCTTTGAGTAGAGTACCAAAGATGTCAGGTCTTCATCTTTTGCAGCTCACACCAAGTAAGATTAAAGCAAGCAAAGCTGTGACCAAAGAGTTGATGAGAATGAGCAATGAAATGTCATTTCAATTCTTCCATGATGAAATTGAGACTGCACTCAAGGATCCTTGCCAAACACAAGTCATTGCTGTGCACAATATAAGATCGTTACCTGCTCATTACGATGATCTCAAGGGACTTCCATTCCTTGACAAATGTACTGCTGTGTGTCTTACAGAAACCTGGCTTCAATCACATCACACTGCTTCCATGTACAATTTGCCAAGCTATCACCAATTACGCAGAGATAGATCCAACACAGAGAAGGGTGGTGGTCTGTGCATGTATATCAGCTCATCTGTAAGGTATCAGACCTTGGATTCATCACAAGACAAACCTGGGATGGAAATTCAGAGCATCATCCTACATCCAGTCAATAGCTCTCCATTTCATTTGGTGACTGTCTATAGAAATCCCAAATCTTCATTGGTAGAATTCAGTGACAGATTTAGCCTACTCCTGAGGTCAGTAGGAGCAACAGAAATACCGGCCATAATTGTTGGAGACTTCAATCTTAACCTGCTAAAGATCAGCATTCAATGGCAGTCCAGCATGAACTGCAACACTATGGATTTCAGCAATGTATCACCAATCCAACACATGTCAGTGGATCACTGCTGGATCATGTATACTCCAACACACCCTGCACCACATGGCAAACTGCAAGCTACTATAGTGATCATGATGTCATTTGGATCGCAGTCTAAGGTAAGTGGTCCAAAAGTTCATTTCAGGTATTAACTACATTCAATCAATAGTATCCCACTGATTAAAACTTGAATAATTACTTTAAACGCTTCAATATTTTATTATTTCATAGGTTGATAAAACATAATTGTGGGTCAAACAAAATGATCACTGTCAAATGATTTTTCTTTACCCCCACCCATCCCGTTCTTTTCTTTGTATTCTAAAAATCGAATCGTCTTCCTATGGTTATACATTTGACCTACATGTAATTAGTCCATAATGTAATCAGATCATCTACCTATTATGTTTATATGTCTACATGTAGGTGGTTAGAGAGATTTTAACTTTAAAAAGCCAACACCTGGAAATTCATTCTATGAGTCGACTTCTGTGACCTATGACCCTGAGCAAGTTACTACAAAATTAAATTGGATTGTATTCCTATGGGTATACACACTATCATCACGTTTGAAGGAAATATATCAAACAGTTCTTGAGGTTTTGCATTAAAAAGCTATATGTACCTAAAATTTTGTCAGTTGACCTCTGACCTAGACACTTCAAAATTAAATCAGATGATCTTCCTAAGGTGATACACACTATCATATTTTAAAAAGTTTTTAACCCTTACTTAACTGGGGGAGGGAGGAGGGAGCCCGGGCCCCCAAACAAATTTTGTTGCGCATGAACCGCCATGTTTTCGGCGATGCTGCTTCATGAGTTTTTTCTTTCAAGTCTTACGGATCTTTTGA
The DNA here is from genome assembly GCA_037976565.1 of Mesocentrotus franciscanus. Classification (NCBI taxonomy): domain Eukaryota; kingdom Metazoa; phylum Echinodermata; class Echinoidea; order Camarodonta; family Strongylocentrotidae; genus Mesocentrotus; species Mesocentrotus franciscanus. Next base: position 9,838,317 of record CP137673.1, read on the forward strand.
CACCAAGTTTTTGAAAATCAGACATTCAGCTAGAGAGTTACTTGACCTATTGTGACCTAAGGTCAAGCCGAAAATTGAGAAATTTGTCATTTTGTGTACAAAATGAATGGCAAAGTGAAGTTTCTAGTTTGGTCTATAAATCAGCATAATTTTACTCTTTAGAGTTTAGTTATCATTTATTCAAGCAAAATATTGATACGTAACAACCTCAAGTATCAGAAGTCCTAAAACAATACAATACATAAGATTAAGAATTAATAACAATAGAATACAAAAGAAGTTCATAAAACAATGAAATACATAAGAATTGAAATAGACATGGACAATTTTTTTATGTGATAATGCCCGATAGGCTTTTTAGAAACTTTTGCCACAAAATCAACTCTGTATAAGCTTTATTTATGTAATTGTTAATAAAAATCATTATTCATGAATTTGATTTGCATAAATTAGCATAATTGATAAAATAAGTAATTTTCAGCAAAATTATAGTGAGGTCTCTTCCTTTATGCAATTGCATAAATTAGCATAATTGATAAAATAAGCAATTTTCAGCAAAATAATAGTGAGGTCTCTTCCTTTGCGCAATTTCTCAAGACGCGTGCCAAATTTCGAGGCAATCGGCCCCTCCCCAGTCAGGGAGGTGCTCAAAATAGCCCAGTTAAGTACGGGTTAAGTAACGGAACATATTTCAAGTGGTTCTTGACATATCATGACAAGTCCTATACATGTAGTCTGAATTTTTCAAGTTGACCTCTATGACCTTTGACATACATGTACTCCAAAATCTAATCTGATCGTTTTCCTATGGTGATATATATACTATCCTTAAGTTTGAAGTTTAAAATCTCAAATGGTTCTTGAGATATCGCGATAACGAGCTGAAGACATGGAATTTCACAAGTTGACCTCTGTGACCCTTGACCTACATGCTCCAAAATCTAAACAGATCGTCTTCCTATGGTGATACATACTATCATTAAGTTTGAAGTGAAAATTCTCCAGTGGTTCTTGAGATATCGCGATAACGATCTCAATGTATGGAATTTCATAAGTTGACCTCTGTGACCCTTGACCTTTGACCTACGTGCTCCAAAATCTAATCAGATTGTCTTCCTATGGTGATACACACTATCATTAAGTTTGAAGTTTAAATCTCCAGTGGTTCTTGAGATATTATGATAACAATCTCAATGTATGGAATTTCATAAGTTGACCTCTGTGACCCTTGACCTTTGGCCTACGTGCTCCAAAATCTAATCAGATCGTCTTCCTATGGTGATACATACTATCCTTAAGTTTGAAGTTTTACATCTCCAGTGGTTCTTGAGATATCATGATAACAATCTCAATGTATGGAATTTCATAAGTTGACCTCTATGACCCTTGACCTTTGACCTACGTGCTCCAAAATATAATCAGATTGTTTTCCTATAGTGATACACACTATCACTAAGTTTGAAGTTTAAATCTCCAGTGGTTCTTGAGATATCATGATAACAATCTCAATGTATGGAATTTCATAAGTTGACCTCTGTGACCCTTGACCTTTGACATACGTGCTCCAAAATCTAATCAGATCGTCTTCCTATGGTGATACATACTATCCTTAAGTTTGAAGTTTAAATCTCAAATGGTTCTTGAGATATCGCGCTAACAAACTCAATACAAGGAATTTCATAAGTTGACCTCTGTGACCTGTGACCTTTGACCTACGTACTCCAAAATCTAATCAGATCGTCTTCCTATGGTGATAAATACTATTCCCGAGTCTTAAGTTTAAATCTTAAATGGTTCTTGAGATATTGTGATAACGGTCAAACGGGACGGACGTACGGACGTACGGACGGACAACCCGAAAACATGATGCCTCCGGCACCACCTTCGGTGGCGGAGGCATAAAAATTGTACAGGATGCTTCATAGAAAGGCTGAAGAGAAAGAACCTCACCGAAAAGGAGCAGGAGCTGGAACTTCTCAAAATGAAAAAGTACATCGGAGAAAAAATTCAAGATCTCAACAAAAAATAGTTAAGTACTACCCTGGTACTAAAAATTTATCTATAAAAACAAACTTCTTTACCAAGATCTTAGCTTGATGTACATGTATGTAGGCAATCTGCAGAACTATACCAATCAATTTAACACCACACACCATGATTATATAGTCTTGGCTGTTATAACTTCAATAAATTTTGACCCCGAATCTGCATAGGAAAGTAAAAAGTATGCCGAAGTATGCGGGAGAAAGAAACTTTGCTGCAGACTCGCCGCATGTACCAGTTTGCCATGTCCAGGAAAAGTCTGCTGCAGATCTGCCATAGAAAAGTGGGAAATTATACAGTCTGCGGCAAGGCTATATGCTGCCATTTTGAGGCCATGCATGCAATCTTGTCAATTCCTGTGTTAGGCACTGCATGTTATTTGTCTTTTTAGCTTCTGTCAATTAAACAAAACAATATATGTAATTTGCCTCAAGTTCTTACTGGTACCATGAGAGGAATTTGTTACATAACGAGGAAACTGAGGAATTAACAGACTGTTTCAAACTTTTTTGTTGTGCCATGTGGTCATCAGGATCTTATCTTCAGCCCCACTAACTCACTATTTTGTTGTAACTCTTATGTAATGTGTGCACATGCATGCAGTACGTAGCATATGATCTGTGACTCTACTGATCTGGACGGCTTGTACGTCTCAAAAGGGTGCGGCCGTGCGGAGCGGTGTGATGTGGTGCGTTCAATGCACCCTTTCAAGAAAAGCCCCCCCCCCCCTCCCCCCACTTGTCTCGAAAGGGTGCGTTGAGAACGGAGTACTGCCTAAACGCACCCTTTCGGGATAAGCGGCGGGGCTTTTCTCAAAAGGGTGCGTTGACTATAGTCTTCCACATGCATCAGTCGTTTAGAATGGAATTTAAGGAATAGAAATGTAAGTCGTTTAAAAATTGAAATAATCAAAATTGAACCAGAAAAAAAAGTAAATTAAACTACTTTTTATGTAGTCTAGCTTGCAGATCAGGCATTTATAAAATTAAATGAATAAATAACAAGCAACACAATCAAATAATTAATTTAAATATTTAAAAATGTCAAATAAATATAATGCATCACACCACATAGCGCCGCACCCTTCGAGACAAGCCACTTCGGACCATGTGTATGCAGTTATTGTATTTCTACCTCCACCTACATGTAGTTCGATCTGCATTGTGTCAAACCCAAATTTGTAGAATTTTGAAGCAATTTTGCCTGTTCTGTTTCTACTTTAGGGTGCTAGAATGTAATGATGCAAGGCAAATGTTTATTCATGCATGGACTACTGATTGGACAGAATAACCAGTTACATTTTATCAGCTCACTGCGCATGCTAATGTGCTCAGTGCGCATAAATGCAAATTAGTTCAGTGCCCTATATAGCTAGCTGGGAGTGCGCCGAGTAGGGCTTTTACTAAACACTCGGGTCGCCGCATGCTGGAAAACACTTGGGTCACGGCTTGCTGGGCCAATTTTTTTTAATGTACGTGTCTTCAAATCGGCCCTACATGCTGGGATAGTTTTAGCTTAAATTAATTAGCAACTGTTTTTAACCATTTTTCAATGTGGGTGCGTGTGGATATATTTACTTTAAAAAGAAGTTGGAAGTTGCGATTGTTTTTTTTAATGATAGAAAAATAAGAAGACAAGAATTAAGGCTGAAATTAGGAAAGACAAAATACTAGGTGGATAAAGTGGATTTTAGAGAAAGTGTAATACTACAAGGGAATATGATAGGCCTATTATTATAGGATGGAAACAAGGTCATCCTTTAAGTCATAATTATTAACCCAATTTAATCATTTTTTTATGGCAGTTCCAAATCCTCCTGCTGAATTAATAAGAACTATACCACACTTTTAAAGGTATACTGGCGGGTAAAAGTGAAGGAGGGGAGAATGCAAAAGTGGAGAAAAGTATGTATGATAATAATGTGAGAGCGTAATTACTGTAAACGCTTCTGTTTTATTTTCATTCATATCTCATGCAGCTAATATGAGTCGGATTAGGTTGAAATTTCACAGATGTTTCTCCATACATGAACAAGTAAACTGACGTACAATTCATCCTTTCTCACTAAATTAGTATTTAACAAATTTGGAGAATGAAAAAAAAATTTGGAGAATGATGGAATATGATTGATATCAATTGGATAAAGTTGAGCACTATGATTAACACACTGTGCGGTATACTTACACTGGAAAAAGTCTTGAATTAATCCTTGGAATAATCCCAGGAATTTTAGTGGAAGTAGATCTTAAGAAATTAGTATCAAATATAATTATTGTACTGAAATTTTTGAACATTCTTTTCTCATTTTGTTCCTTTCTTTTAATAGCATTGATGCTACTTTATCAGATGGAAACTAAAGAGACATCCAGATGTAGATGCATCTACATGTAAAAGCAAGTCAAACGCCCCTCAAGACAGCGACACTAAAAGAAAAAGGAAATTGCAAAATGAAACCATAAACAAGTGAAACGCTCTCGGCGGTCTCGCCTGCATTACGCAATTCGGCATTACGCAATTCGATATGATGAAAAGTTGAGGTTGGGACATTATTTTTATAGGCGGGGTGGCCCATTTGCAGACCCCCGAAAATGAAATCCTCTGAATATAATAAGCATTTTGAAGTGAATATTGATTACGAATCATCAGAATAATTATTTACTGTATCATAAGAATACAATATAATGAGATTTAGTGTATGGGTAAGACTACAAATGTTTCAATGCTTGTCAGTAATTTACAAATAAAGTTATCTAATAAACTTTTTAAGAAAAGAGGATTTTTCAGCACTTTGTGTAAAAACAATTGGAAGGTAGAACCCATCTACATCACATCACGTCTCATTAGTATAATGAGAACATTATTATGAGATATACTCCAGGGCTGCCAACTCTCACGCAATCTGCGTGAGTCTCACGCAATTCAACCCATTCTCAAGCTCTCACGCTGATCATAGGATCTCTCACGCTGAACCCCGAAAATAGAAACTAAAAAAAAAAAAATGTCTATTACATCGGATATTCAATATCCCTGCCGAAAGTTTCAACATTTTTTTAACCACACGTGCGCAAAGCTAAACCATTAATGCAAATTGGTTTCGGTTTGCCGCAAAGACAAGATAGTGAATTGCGATTGGCTTATCCTGCGTGTGCGAGGAGTGACGTCGTCACTTTACTATGACGCTGGGTTTTTGCGCGACACTATTAAACAAGCGAGTGTCGATGCCATGGCCTGTCATCGCTGTACATATCGCAGCGCCCGCCGGCCCGGTGCGTGGCTCACAGTGTTTGCGATCGGATAAAGTCGTCAGGCTTCAGCCGGTACAGGTGAGTTTAAACTCTTGTCTTACGATCTGCGTTAGATGTTAAAGTATTTTATTTATCTGTGTATCTGGGGCGTATTCAAGAGCCTATAATTTCGTGAATTGGTATCTTAAACTCAATTTTAGTGCATAATTGACAATTTAATTAGTGCTTTTTAAGTTTTACAGTCAATATGATGGGATCTAGTACAAAGTGTCTGCTTAGTCCGACAAGTAGAAAATTTTGTGGTAGACCGTAATTTGTAAGGTCTTCTTCACAGATGGGAGGCTGGGGGTCATTCCACACAAAAACAACAAAAAGTTCCAAAACCAATTAAAAAAAAGGAAAAAAGGGGAAAAAGAAAGAAAAGGAAAGGAAAAGGGTGAGATAATTAAGAATTAAGAAGTCATTTTCTGAATTTTATACCAACATCTAACTTGTTGTTAGATTAGTCTTAGATCTAGACTCTATCTTAGATCTAGACTAACCCAAAATTAAATTTTCATTTTGAAAAGATCAAAATTTTGCTCGCCGCTCGGGATTTTAAAGAAATTTTGCCACATACAGTACACCATGTTTTGCCCCTCAATTTTTGTTTGGCCCATTACGCCACTGCCACTGGTCTTCTAAATTTTTATTAAGTGCCCTCAAACTCGACCCTTTAGTTTTCTCTTTTATATGATGAGTTAGAGTCAGGGGTCAGCATAGCCTTCTCTTGGCCCTTCAGCAGGTTAAAAACTTGTTGATTTATTAAATCAAGGTCGGCTTAGACTAGATCATAGTAGATGGGGGCTGGAGGAGATTTTAGTTGGGGCGGGGGAGCAAGTAACACGACTAATTGACAATAAAAAAGGACTAAACAATACCTGATACCTGGAATACTTTATTTCACGTAGATCATTGGATGTCACAAGTAAGCGAGACCCGAATCTAGAAGAGATGATGCAGATGCCGATGGACATAGATACTGACAGCGACTCTGGTGATGATGGCATCAACGCTCAGCCTCAGGCGGTCGTTCCTGTCAAGAAGGCCAAGGTGACCGGGTCCAACGGAAAGGTGCGGCCACCTACAAATCGTCATTCAAACGTGAGTGGACGATTATATGGCCATTTATAACGATGGGGGCCACGGCAGGTCATTTCAGATGCAATGTCTGCAATCAGGAGGGTTCCTGTAGGCATCAAGGCCTAAGTGACATCAAGCGCCACATCAGCAGTAAGGGGCACAAAGATAGGGAGACTCTTCAGAAAACTACCCAGTATAGCTCTTTTCACACATAGCATCAAGGAAATGTCGAGCGCAGAGACCAAGGCAAGTATCAAATAATATATGATTGATGATATTTTTATTCATTCTTGCATCAATTATTGTTCATGGACATAAATTAATCCTAATAATCCCGAGAAATTTTGAGTCTTGTCAGTTGGGGGGCGTCCATCAAATGGAGAGCACAAATTTTTCCACACTCAATTGGTTTTAAATGGTTTGATGCCTTATAAAATAAATATGCAGAAATATAAATGAAATAAAAGTGGTTTATTGTGATAAGTGATAAGTGGTTGATTGCAGTTTCCCAAAATGTTATGCACTTTGAAGAAGTTTTATCTCATTGCACTGATAGTGTCTAATATATATATATATATATCTATCTTTCCAGATCCGCAGAGCAGAAATCAAAATGGCCATGTCATTGGTGGAGCACAACGTACCGCTGGCCTTCTCGGATCACTTGAGCCCACTTATGAAAGAGTGCTTTCCAGACTCCCCCACGGCCGCAGGATACCGATCGGCGCGGACCAAGACTACGTGCATTGTTAACGGGCACTGGCTCCATATTTCCATCAGCAGCTGGTGAAGCAGCTACGAGCAGCCGTTCTCCTGTCGACAGATGGTTCAAATGACACTGGTAACCTTACACATTATATAAATTTAAGATTTGAAGTGATATAAAACACCATAGAATCAAAATGAAAGCCTTCATTTAATATTTAAAAAAAAAAACATTGACATCGACAATTATTATTCTCACGTTAAAAGACATATTTTGATATACTTTCAACGACCAAATAAGTGATTGTTGTAAAATACGATTCAAATAGATATTTTTCCTGAAAGCAAATCCACCGACAGCCATACTCAAAAGAAAATTTACAAGTATAGTAGATTATTATTCAATCCTGAAACTCATACAACTAATAAAACTTTTCTTTTGTCTTATTTCAGGCTTGGAAAAGATGAACCCTTTGACTGTCAAGCTTTTGACATTAATCAAGGAGTAGTGTACCGATTTCTGGACATGTGCACAACAAGTGGCTCAGCTGCTGCGACAGCACAAACCATTTTCAGTAAGATGGACGAGGTGTTCTCAAAGGAGGAGATTCCTTGGCGTAATTGTATTGCCCTGTCTCTTGACAATGCAAGTGTCAACATGGGAGTGAGGAATTCCATTAAATCCAGAGTGCTGCACGTTAACCCCGATGTTTACGTCCATGGCTGTCCAGCTCACATGGTCCATAACAACGCACATGCGGCTGGAAATGCCTATGCAAAGGTAATTATTTGTTTTTTATTTGACTTCATATAAAAGGTGTGTGGCATGTGTAAACATATCATCTAAATTATATCTATAATACAATAGTTTCATTCAATTTTGTTTGCTCTTTTATAAGTTACAGTAATAAACATTTGCAAACAAATTAAACAACTTTAGGTTTTATTGCAATGGCATGAATGTATCATGTGACAATGATTAAGATTGAACACACATGAATCATTAGATGAATATGAATTAATTTCTACTCATTGCTATGTTGCAGGTGACAAAATTTGAAGTGGAAGATATGGCAGTAGATCTGGCCTATTGGTTCAAGGGAAGCATGAAGAGGAAGGCTGGACTTGAGGGTAAGCTAGAGACAGAATTCTCCAAAACTATATTTTTAGTTCAGTTCATTTTATTTTCCACAATCAAGTAAAAGAAATTTAAAGATACAAAACAAGATAAAAATACAATATCTATAAAATATAAACACTCTTGAAACAATAAGTTAATATAAGAGCAAGGTACGTATCAAAACAACATATTATCAACAAGCAAAATCCTAGTAATTTTGAATCTCCTATTTTCTCCACCAGAATTTTGCCAGTTTTGCGACACCCAGTACATGGCGGTTGTAAACTATGTTCAAACAAGATGGCTGAGTCTTGAAAAGGCAGTTAATCGGACCTTGAAACTCTACACTTCACTGGCAAGCTACTTCAAATCGAACAGTGAGTACATTAAAATTTATCAACCATCATACATGTATATTTTTCTTCTATATGTTGGTACAGATGAAATATATATATATATATATATACATGTATTAACGTTTAACACTATCAATCATAATTTATTGAGGGTTTACATGCCTACGGGCAACAGGGAAGAACTTCCCTTTGTGAATCCTGACCCACATACCACTCTGACTTATCTTCCTCTATTTTATATCTTTTACTTTGTATGTACATATTTTTAAGGTCGAATGAAAATAATAATAATCCACCTTTATAATATTAATGCTACATATATTATTTTTATTTTTCTTCTTTAAAGTGATTTCATACAGCCATAACACTATTTGTTATCTTTTGGCAGATGACAGCCAGGCTCGCTTCAAGCGGCTACAAGAACTATTCTCCAACCCAATGACGGAGCTTCACCTTATGTTTTACCAGGCAACTTTGCCAACATTCACCGATTTCAACCTTCTGCTCCAACGGCAATGCTTCTCCGTACATCTTTTGCACAAACAGGTGTGTAGGCTGCAATTTATCTGAAAATAAACAATAAATTAAAACTTTCTCAATTTTGTTCACATGAATACATATAAAAACTTAGAAGGCAGTCAAAGATTTATAAGTACACATTATTTCAAAACATCTATCAAGACTTATCTTTTTTCATATGATTGTTGTAGCGTAATGTAGTTTAATTCAATAGTAAGACATCATGTAATGATATGTAATGTAATCTAATTTCACGTGATATTAAGTAGAATGCAATGCAATATAGATTTAATGTATAGTATAATGTAGCATAATATTTAGTATAATGTAGAATAATATTGTATTATTCGTTCAATTTTTATGTAATAAATAATTCATTTGTAAAGCGCATAGAGATCATGAATATAATGCGCTAATATAAGTACTATATTATTATTATTATTATTATTGTTGTTGTATATATTGAGATTAATTTTGTATTATAATCCACAGATGCATTTGTACATCCGGAAGCTTATGAGCAAGTTCATGAAACCTGAGAAAATCAAGGACATCAGAGTGTCAGACATCCAGTACAAAGCAGAGGAGAACCAGCTGCCTGGTATGTACCTTGTTTTCTGTCATGATGTACACTTACAAACATGCACATAAATGGCTAACCTTCTAAACTCAACATGACTGTTATTTCATCACAATGAAGGACCATTGCAATTCTAACTGAGATACATTGAAATTAAATGATCATTGTAACACAAAATAAATATTTTGTATAATGTGCGTGGAATTATTCAATTGCAAATAGTGCTAAAGAAAAGTTCATTGCTTACTTATTGTCAATGCAGACAGCAAGCTCACTATTGGGTTTACTACTCGCGGGACATTAAACCGACTGTTGGAAGGTGGCGACATCAGTGAAACGCAGGTTAAAAAGTTCCTTGGTGGTGTAAGGAGCTTCTTCTGTGAGGCAGTTTCATACGCCCTCTCACGTCTCCCTTGATGAGCCGGTCCTACAACATGCTACCTTCGTTGACTGGCACCAGAAGATGGAAGCGTCAATTGATGATGTGCTCTTCTTCATTGACAGGTATGTCAATATTGCCATATAAAAATGCAGAGATGCCTGTCTTAGTCTTTAATTTTTAATCAAATCAGTCTATGATTTGAATCTTGAGGTGATATTGTTACTTCAGATCTGAGATTTTTTGCGTTTCATTTCTTTTTTATTTTAGGTTCCAGCATCTACTGCCGTTTAATAGTCCACAAGATCAGGACAAGGTGCAAGAAGAGTTTACGGACTATCAGATGATGGATGAGGTGTCTTCCAGGCAGTGGAAGGAGTTTACTTCTACAGATGCAGAAGCTGAATTTCTTAGAATTGACAAGCTCTGGGTCCACCTTTCTTCGCTGAAGAACGAGGTAACTGGGCAGCCGAGGTTCTTGAGGCTCGCGAAGGTGGCTCAGCTGGTGCTCTGTCTTCCCCACAGCAATGCTGATGCTGAGAGGGTTTTTTCGTCCATCGGTCTAAACAAGACAGACACCAGGAATGCCCTCCACTTAAATGGTACGCTCAGCTCCATCATGACAATCAAGATGGCAGCATCGGAGCCCCGTTGCAGGTTTGAACCACCAGCAGAGGTACTGAGGGCATCGCGGAGCGCAACCTCCAGTTACAACAAATCCCACTAGACTAACTGGATGAGAGGAAAAAGTAAATGGCTTTGCTAATTGACACCCAGTATGGACAGACATCATAATGATCACTTGTTCTAGTATCATCTTGGGAAGCTGCAGCCCAGCCTTGCTTTAAGTTTGAGCTACCAGCAGAGAGTAAGGTCATCCTGAAATGCAAATTATCTCAAGATTAACTGGATGAGAGGTATACTTATTTTGAAGAATGAATGACACCCAGTATGGACAGACATCATAATGATCACTTGTTCTAGTATCATCTTGGGAAGCAGCAGTCCAGCCTTATCTCAAGATTAACTGGATGAGAGGTATACTTATTTTGAAGAATGATTTATTTATTTTTAGTATTTGTTATATATTCATTATATATCTATTTATTAAGTTTTATATTATTTTTATATATTATATATCTATTTATTATTTTCAGTATGCATGTTCCTGTTGAGTGAGGATTTGTCCATTTTGTTACAGATAATCATAGGTTGAGGTTCAACTGCTAAGCTTATAAAGAAAGTTGATTTGGAATGGTTGGAATAAATGTGGAAGTTTGTATTTTTTCAAGGTCAGTGTACTTCATGAAATCAATTAACCTATTTGAATCCTGCCTTATGTATTTGTGGAATCAGGGTTAAAGTATGCACCAGATTGCACCATTTCAATTGCAAAATTGTAAAAGCTCCCTACCGTGGAAGGGGACACCCCTTCCACACCATCTCTCGGGCGCGCCTCGGGCTTGGTCGCTCCGCTCCCTCGCATTGTCTCACTCCAAACTCTTTCCAAAGGTTGGCAGCCCTGTATACTCCAATATATATTATCCAAACATCAATATTGTCACCTAGCTGTAACTGATCATGTACATACTAGGCCTGGGATCGAATACTAAAATTACTATTAGAATATTCATGGGAAAGTACTCGAATGATTCGAATATTTACTTTCATGAAATATGAAAAAATAACAACAATTTATTTATTAATTCTCATATTAAATTTTGATAACATAATCCAAGTCTACTGACCTAAAATGACCTTTGACCTTGACTTTGTGACCTGGAATTTGTGTCACATGACTAGTGATACTTGATAGCCCTTGGGTACAAGTTTCATGGAATTTGAACAAACACTTTTGAAATTATGCTAAAATTTCAAAATCTTGATGTTGATGCCACAACAAAGTCTAAGTTTCCAGACCTGAAATGACATTTGACCTTTACTTTGTCACCTAAAAGACTAATAACATGATTGGTGATACTTGATAACCCTTATGTTCAAGTTACATGGAATAGGAATGTATACTTTCAAAATTATGATAACAATTAAAAAATCTTAGCCTGATGCCACAACATAGTTAAGTTTGTTGACCTGAAATGACCTTTGACCTTGACCTAGTGGGCTGAAATTCTACTCACATGATTGGGGATACTTGATAACCCTTTAGTCTAAGTTTCATTGAATAAGAACTTATACTTTCAAAATTATATTACAAATTCAAAAACTTAACCTCAGGTTAAGTTTTTGATGATGATGCCACAACATAGTCTAAGTTTGTTGACCTGAAATGACCTTTGACCTTGACTTTGTGACCTGAAATTTTCCTCACATGATTGGGGATACTTGATAACCCTTTAGTCCAAGTTTCATTTAATAGGACCTTATACTTTCAAAATTATATTAACAATTCAAAAACTTAACCTTAGGTTAAGTTTTGATGTTGACGCCGTCGCCGCCGTCACCGGAAAAGCGGCGCCTATGTCTCGCTTTTTGCTACGCAGGCGAGACAAAAAGGAAGCGACAGGGAATGGCAACAGTAATAATACAAGACGTTATTGTCCTCTTTGTGATATTCCCCACACAAAGTTATCGCGACACATTACTCTACGACACAAAGATAGGGAAGATGTAAGAAAGGCTCTAGAATTACCAAAGAAAGAGCGTGATGAGATCTTTGCGCAATTCAAGAAGGATGGGATCCTGAAACACAACAAGGAAATTTTAGGGGAACCTCATCCATGTTTCCAGCAAGAGAAAAAAAGAAAAAAAAGAATGCAATTTCATTATGTGCGGACTGTGCAAAGGCTTCTATAACTCACGATTCTTGAGCAGACATAGAAAAACATGTGCGAAGGAGTCATGTGGAAGAACAGTAAATATCCCTGTCAATACATTAATGCACATGGACTGTAAACATACAACCGACAACAGCTTCACAACAAACATTCTGTGTCTGTTAAGAAACGATGATGTAGGTAATTTGTGTAGGAGAGATCAAATGATACTGATAATTGGTCGAAAACTGTGGGAGAAGGAGAGAACAAAAGTGGACAAAAGAGAAGAAGTAAAGAAGAGCGTAATGACTTCAATGAGGAGATTGGGTAGTTTGTATATCCATTTCAAGGATACCGAGAATGAACTGGGTTCCTATTTGGAATTCTATGGCTATTCACTTGACATGTTCAATCGCAGGAATTTTGAACATCTGAAGGTTGCCGTGAACGAATACTGTCGGGAAGGAGAGAACCTGAAGTACGGATTAAAGTCTGCACTATACTACCTCATCAAGCGGTCGTGTAAGATCATGAAGGGCACATTTCTAGTACATGAAGATGATGATGCAGCTCATGCCTTGGATAAATTTGACGAGGTTCTGGTGCTTAACCATGACCTTGTGTTTGGTGATGCGACCTATATGGGGGGCTGTGTAACAATATGTGCTAAAATATTGTTGATTTATGTCATGAATATTTATGCATGCAAATGATCTATGCTAATTGTTGAGGTCACATGATCTTTGATATAATAAAGTGCTCTCTACATGACCCGCTAAATATGACTGTTGTGTATTTGATTACGTCTGTAGTTTGCCACATTTCGCTGCTTAAGTAAAGGCATTAAGCCATTGAAACAGGCTGTTGGTGCCATTATTATGTACAACTATACAACTATATGCCTATCGAGTAGATGCATAGTTGCATAGTTGCACAGTTGTATAGTTTTAACCAATCAGAACACAGGAAACTATACAACTATACAACTATGCAACTATGCAACTATACAACTATGCAACCATACAACTATGCAGCTATCCAATGCCTTTATGGTTGCCACGTTTATGGGCCAAAGTGCCATAAATGATTAGATTTTGGGGTCATACGGTCAAAGGTCACAGGGCTCATATATGCAAAAATAGCTCATCACATTATCACGTACTAGATCCGATTGATGGATTCTCACCAAACTTGGTTCATGTATGTACACTACCGCTCTAGGAATTGGCATCGGGTAAAGGGAAGGGAAGAAAGGAACCGCGGTTCAAACCGCGGTTCCTTTCTTCTTTGAACATGAGACGGTTCAGCATGAAACACGATGCTTTAGCCTAAAAGCATCGTGTTTCATGCTGAACCGGACAAAATATACCGCGGTTCAAAACCGCGGTTCCTTTCCTTTCTTCCCTTTCCCTTTACCCGATGCCAATTCCCTAAAGCGGTAGTGTATATACCTTGGGGTGCCAATGAACTGATTAGATTTTGGGGTCATGAGGTCAAAGGTCATATATCCAAAAATAGATGGTTATCGCATCATCTCAAGAACAGATTGATGGATTCTCACCAAACTTGGTTCATGTATGTCCCTTGTGCCAATGGTCTGATTAGATTTTGGGGTCATGAGGTCAAAGGTCACATGGTTCATTATATATATGCAAAAATAGCCCATCGTATTATCTCAAGAACTGATCAATGGATTCTCACCAAGTTTGGCTCACATACGTATGTATGTATCTTGGAGTGCCAATGAACTAGTAGAATATAGAGTCATGAGGTTCAAAGGTCACAGCTCTCAAATCACATGTGATATAAAAATAGCATAACGGTGGAGGAATCATTTCGACCGTGCAGTCAAGATCCATCTAGTTTTCATATGCACTGTATGAAATGTGCATAAACTTCAGTTAACTCAAGTTCTGTACAGAATATTCAACTCTTGCACTTATAAATTCATCCGAACTATTGTACAGGGTGGCCAAAAAAGAGTGCTGCAAAACTGACTCTTAAAGGGATAACAGTCAAGTGTCTAAATCCACGAAATGTACTTGGAGCTTCCTCATTTCTCTTCTACCGTATCTTATAGCTTATCATAAAAGAGGAATAATGTCGGGTTAGATTTTTTCAAACGTCCCTTGAGTATGAAGATAACTATCATTAACAATCGTTTAGCTCAAAAGCGTTTATTAGGTGGTCTGTCGTCATCGACAGATCACCTATTAATTTCGTCAGAATTTTCTTTCTTTATTTATTATTTATTTTTATTTATTTTCCCCCCTTTTTTGTTCAGAGGATAACTCAAGATCAGTTTAGTCAATTTCTTTCAATTTTGGCACAGTCATAGGTCATTGTCATGAGACGTGACAGGAACATTTTCAAGGTCATCAAGTCTTCATGACGTCATCCAGGCGCCATTTTGTGTTTTTTTGGTACTTTCAACTCATGATCATATCTTCATAACGGAAAGTCATTTTTCATTCATATTTATCATGATCAAGGTCAATATCCGTCCGGTCAATTTCAGGTCAAAACGCGCATGCGTCGTCCCGCGTAGCGCGCGCAAAATTTCAAAATGCTCAAAATCGTCTCAAATTCATTTTCAATACGTTTCAGGCCATTTTAAGCATTTTGCAAAAGCGCGCGCGCATGCGCGCGTTTTGGGCGTTTTGGTATTTTGCATCATAGAATCGCCAAATTTTCTCTGTCATCATATTTGGCATATTTTTCCAAGCATTTTGATACCTTGTTCATCTTTTTCTGACCAGTAATAAAGCAATGAGCGTCCGTCAAAATTGATAGCACCCGCGGACTGCGCTATCTGTATCCACAATACATGGGCAAAAACATGCCTATACAAAATTCATTGTTACTCTTCAGAATGGATAGGAACTCCCAATTTTTTTTCATATTTTGATAGATTATGAGTCGGAGATATGATTTCATGTCTCATTTGACCCTCAATTAACTCATGACGTCATCATAATGGCCTCCGAACTCAAAATTTCAATTTGCATATTATGACGTCAGCATATTTTTGGAAAATTGATTGTATCTCTGTAAATATTGATCGATTTTCTTCCAAATTTTGATATGTTCTAGCTGAGACAATTCTCTACAAATGCAGTCACCACGATTTTCATTTTGACAAAGGCATCATGGCGTATTTTTGCGATTAAAGGAGGCATGTCAATTTTTCACATTTTGCGTGTATTCTCTATGGGACATGACTTTTTCTCAAAACTGGATTCTACATTCCGTCTTTCGCGAGCAATATCTCCGTCGTTTTAGTTTTGTTTTTGCTGAGCTTTGAGTATGTTGTAGCTGAGACAATAAGCTATCACAAGTGTGCCCTTTATTTTTCGATCAGATGCCGGGATCATGCTCATATTTCACTTGCAAAGTGAGATTTGAGAATTCCATTTTCCGTTCACGTGTAATGTCTATGTGGATTATTTTGGTATAGTGGTCATAGCACTTGCCTCCCATTCCGGCGACCCAAGTTCGATTCCTGGTGGGTCATTTTTTTTTTTTTTTTTTGCCGTCGTTTTAAATTTGATTTTATGATCTTCTTCGACTATTATAACATATTATCATATACAATCACAAACAATGTAATAAAATGCCTAATTTTGCGTGTTATATCTATGGGAGAAGAATGTCAATCGTTTGAGTACAACCCTATGGGAAATCTGGTATTAAACCTAATATAGGGTGTATCTCCCAACTCTGCTACAATATCAAATCACCTTGCTAGTCTCCTTCCCAGACGTTTTTACTTTTTCCAGTTATTCAGCCCAAGGTATATGCATGTTTACGTCTCTCCGGTGGACATAGAATTGTTTACTTGTCTATACTTCTCTCTTTCTCTATATTAAATTCTATTTATGCTGGATATATTGAATGCATCGTTCTCCATTGCATCTCTCTCTTTCTCCTCTCTCTTGCTCTGTTTCCCTTCTCCTCTCTTATTTTGCCCCTCTCCTTCTCTTGCTCTGTCTCTGCATATATATCTCTCTCTACTCTTTTACCCTCTCCCTCTCTCTCTGCCTCCCTCTACCTCGACCTCTTGCCTTGCCTCCCTCTTATTCTCTTGCTCTGTCTCCCTCTGCCTCTGCCCTTCTCTTTTCTTCTCTCTCACCCTCTACCTCTCCCGCCTGCTCTGGTTCTCGTTCTCCTTCTATTATGTCTTGTAATGTTCCTTAATTTTCTACAGCTCTGCCCTTTGCCCTTTGGCCTTGGAACTCAAAATACGAATTTGCATATTATGACGTCAGCATATTTATGGAAAATTGATTGTATCTGTAAATATGGATCGATTTACTCCCAAATTTTGCTATGTTGTAGCTAAGACAATTTTCTAAAAGATCAGTTATTCAGATTACATAACAGACCACCTAATTCGTCCTCATGACGAATTACATTTCTAGTAAATGCTTTTAATTCTACACACTGTTCTACGTAAATTAGTTGTAAAACCCGACTTAAGTTTTTTGCTTTTTTAACCAGGAAAGCAGTGCTCTTTTTCAATGAAACTTTCACAGACAATTCCCACATATCTACGAATGATTTTAGTATAGGAATGACGTCTCAGGTGTCATTTTCAGCAAAGTCAAACACTTGGGTGTTATCCCTTTAATTACAAAGACCTGAATGAATGCATAAAATTATTGTTTATAGTATTTGAAAGAAAAACACTTCAAATTTATTTACCACCAAAATCATCAATTTTCATGAGATTTTTTTTCTTTTATTCTATGGTAATTTTTCATTGAAAAATTGCGATTTGCAATTTGTCTCCTTTTCCAAGGGAAATTAGACTTAAGGAACAGAAATGGTTGGGCTAGCCTATAGAAAACGAAGATAAAGAGTGAATACTACTGTTTGTAACACCATTTGCAAAGTTACATAATAAATGCCTATGTAGTATTCAGTTTTTGTCTTCATTTTCTATAGGCTTGTAAAGGCATTTCTATTGGAAGCTTACTGTTTCTCATTTAAGCATGATTTCACTGGGAAAGACACAAATTTTGCAAATCACAACTTTTCAGTAGAATAACCATAGAATAAAAAAATCTTTATGAAAATTGATGATAGTGGTGCCAAATAAAAATTGAAGTGTTTTTCTGTCAAACACTAGTAATTTCATTCAGTCATTCATGTCTTTGTATTAAATTAAGAGTTGGTTTTGCAGCACTCTTTCTGGGCTACCCTGTATATTCCTGTACATGCAACAATTAGAAAACCACATTATAATTTACCAAATTTAGAAGAGCTCAATCAGAAATGTTCCATTTATCTCTATATTCCAAGACAAATACTAATAGAAAATTCTGATTCAGACATAGTCAACTCTGCCCAAGTCAAATTTCTTGGGACTGAAGAAAATGCTTTGACGTAGCGAAATTCGACTTATAAGGGGCCACAAACAATAAAAGCATGGGAGCCAGTAAACTTAAGACCTTTGACTTGGCGATTTTTCGACTTATGCGACATTGACTTGTGCAGAGTTGACTGTATTTACAGGTTGAAGCCTTGGATACCGTCAAAAATGTCATAGTCTAATAACATTGTCAAGGTGATGTCGAATCTACAAAAATAAAATTTACGAATAAAATATCTAAACTGATTGGTTTGCTGTTGTAATATTTGCTATTTTGCAGAAACTGTTGGTGAATGATCCATCGGATCCAAATCGATATGCGCACATAAGAGTATCCAGGGTGGGCTACAGGACGATGGTCCACAAAGCCTCAAGGGCCAAAGATGGTGCGAAGAAACTAATGAACGATGCACTGGACCTCGTGTTTTCAAGAGAACAGCTTGCTGCATCAAGTGGGATGGGACTGAGGAAGGAGAAAGATGCTGGAGCCACAGGACCACACCCACTGGATGCAGTGAAAATAGCTGCAATTCTTGGTGAGCAATAGTGTCTCATTAATCCAATATGCCAAAGTGATGCAATCTGAAGGTGCATTACACAATGACCTTAGGGTGTGTATGTGATCCCAGCATCTGGCTACCAAATCATGTAAATTATCACATTGATTCATATTTCCTGTCAGTTTGTTTTAAAATGTTAATAATTTTATCCTGTTGCTTTGCACACTTTCGCTTGATGTTGATCACTGTCTGGGAAATCAACAATACGGGTGAAAACCGTGTCCCCATAATGGCAAAACAAAAAAGGAGTCACTGAAATCTTTTCAAGCCCCTCCCCCCCCCCCAAAAAAAAAATCCCATAATGTGAAGTATAAAATGTAATTCAATAGGTGTATAGTGAGATTTTGCGAATGGCCTCAAAAATACGCAATTGTAAACTAAGATTCCCCAGCAGCTTTCTCCTATCAGAATCAAGTTACTTTACACTGTTAGATATTGTGTATGTGTAATATATTTAAACATACATTTGTGGTTCAAATGACACAATTATTAAGAGTTTTTATGATATTTTGCGACACAACGTGAT
Organism: Mesocentrotus franciscanus; assembly: GCA_037976565.1. Classification (NCBI taxonomy): domain Eukaryota; kingdom Metazoa; phylum Echinodermata; class Echinoidea; order Camarodonta; family Strongylocentrotidae; genus Mesocentrotus; species Mesocentrotus franciscanus. The sequence goes on from CP137673.1 coordinate 9,857,620, forward strand.
TGATTATTTCACTCTTTTTATGTCTTGCAGACTTCACAAAATCCTTCAGTAAGAGCCAAGGCTGGGCGCTTCCTATGGACAAGGAGCTCCGAAGGATTGTCACCAACAAAGTGACTAATGCATAATGCTCGAAGGAAGTGAAACGGAAACTATCTATCTATGTATCTTCTCCCATTTATCTTTCCATTTCTCTCTATCTCTTTCCATTCTGGTGCACTCCTGCAGTTTTAGTCAGCTCCAGCTTTTAATGTTCCCTTCCCAGTTGCTTTTATGCTTCCATAATGGATAGCCAGAAAGACATTTAAAACTAGCAAAGACATTTAAAGCTAGCAAAGTAGTTTTGTAGTTTTTACATAGCTCCACTGTTGGTACTTCATTTTAATTGTAAGCATGTAATTGGTTCTTGGGAAGTCATTACCTTTGTCTATTGCAGAATATAGTACACCTGTTTTCAGATGGTTGAAAGCTCGATGTCATATCCAGAATGTGCTTTAGAGATTTCTTTTCAACTGGAGGTTGGTAAGTTTGAGATTATTTTCAACAAATTTTAGAAATCTGTTACTATATGGATTTTTTGTAATTCCTTTTTGTACGTACACGAGTATGATGCATGTTTGTACTGAGCTTGCATGCGAAGACATGTTTTGCCCTCGCATGTGTGATTGATGCACGATCCGATCTTTGAACAGGGCATCTTGCCTGTTCGGATAAAGAGGAGCTAGACTGATAATCTAGCCGCAGCTCGATTCTAGTCTCTCCGCGCCAGTTGTTTTTTTGCAGATCGACAGGCCTTGTTCAAAGGCTACATGCGTACATTTGTTGACATTGTTGCTGCGCTGCGCTCGCTGCTGGTGTACGTGTTACTGTGACCAGCGCCAGCCCGCTCACTCCCCGCACATTGTGGGAGCACCCTCGCCCTGGTACGCGGTACCGCGGGGCTGGCTGCTGGTGTTATAAACATGCTCGCTTTCGCGACAACATTTCTTCAAAGAAGGAGCTTAAATTTCTGGATTTTATCCGGATCTCACTATAAAGAGTGTCCAAATTAGTTTAAGGAGCAATATACATGTATGTACAACCTGTAAATTTGTATGAAACAAATACATTTCACATTAATTTATATAGATGTTTATGATTCTTGCTTTGTGTTGGTGGTGAACATGTGTGAATAGAGGCATAATGGAATGTGAGCACTGATACATCTGAAACAAGCAAAAGTGACACACTGAGACATGCACACATACACAAGGTGACGTTTTCCATTGTTTGATATTGGATCGGTTGGTTTAAATGTTATTTGTATGAGGAATATATAAGGAAATCACCATTCCTGGTAAGAAGCTCAACCAACATCGCAGGAATCAGAGCAGTCAACTGAAGAACAAGCAACAAGAGCTGATGTGCCAAAGAAGGTTACCACTGCACTGGACAGCCGTGACTTGATTACTTTAACCCATTGCAGACGAGCTGATTTTGCTATAACCACATTTGCCATAGACCCCAGCCCAAGTATACTCGGTACTCATCTTCAATGATTTAAAGTGGTTTTGTACTTACATGCTAAGCAGTCGCTGATGACTGCTTATATATAGAGCTTCGATAAAAGCAGTTGGTAACGAAGGTTTGTCCAATAAGCAGTCGAGAATAAGCAGTTCATTAACTTTGCTGTGGGAAGGCTTAGCGACTGCTTATAAGCCTTTGAGGACACTGGAAGGCTTATAGAGCTTCAAATGTAAGCAGTCGAAGGCTTTATTTAGAGCTTCAAAAACAAGCAGTCGAAGGCTTATTTTAGAGCTTCAAAAACAAGCAGTCGAAGGCTTATTTTAGAGCTTCGAAAATAAGCATTCGAAGGCTTATTTAGAGCTTCAGAATAAGCATTCGGTAGCTAATTTGCATATTAACTTTGCAGTGGGAAGGCTTAACGACTGCTTATAAGCCTTCGAAGGCTTAAGAAGACTATTGACACATATATTGTGGATGAAGAGCTGTGAAGGCTTATTTTGACTGCTTAACAGACTGCTTAAGGACTGCTTACCGAAGGCCTTCAGTTTGGTAAATATATAGTTGCATAGTTGCACAGTTGTATAGTTTTAACCAATCAGAACACAGGAAACTATACAACTATACAACTATGCAACTATGCAACTATACAACTATACAACCATGCAACCATACAACTATGCAGCTATCCAATGCCTTTATGGTTGCCACGTTTGCGGGCCAAAGTGCCATAAATGACGTAACTGTACAACTATGCAGCTGCCGAATAGCTGCATAGTTGTATAGTTGTATAGTTGCATAGTTGTAAAGTTTTGACCAATCAGAACACAGGAAACTATACGGCTCTGGCCGGCGAACAGATTCCGCCATGGCCGTATAGTTGTATAGTTGCATAGTTGTATAGTTTTAACCAATCAGAACGCGAGAAACCATACAGCAATGGCGGTGGAGTCTAATTTACGGATGTTTCTCTTCTTTTTGCTTCTGGTAAGTATGGTAGACATGTTCAATGATTTAAATTTCATTCAGAAGGTGGCCATATCATGCATGGAGCTAGCTCAAGCTCTCCCATTGGCTTTACCGTACCCATTGGTTTGTTTACAAGTGCCGTATAGTTGTATAGTTGCATAGTTGTATAGTTTTAACCAATCAGAACGCGAGAAACCATACAGCAATGGCGGTGGAGTCTAATTTACAGATGTTTCTCTTCTTTTTGCTTCTGGTAAGTATGGTAGACATGTTCAATGATTTAAATTTCATTCAGAAGGTGGCCATATCATGCATGGAGCTAGCTCAAGCTCTCCCATTGGCTTTACCGTACCCATTGGTTTGTTTACAAGTGCGTGCACTTGAGCAGCTCACTGAAACTTCATCGTGCATGCAGAGCCCTAATTCACGATAATGTCCATACATATTAACTTGCCACATTTTATTACCCTCCCCCTGGCCCCATTAAGGTCTGTGACTACTCGATTGCCCCTGCCAATAAATGTGCTGCAAAATGATAAATATGACTTGCTAGTTATAACTAGGTCTAGGCCTACTGCACACATTACACACCTAACTGTAGACAGAAATAACCCTCTGGTACTATGGGTCATTCTTTTAATAAAACTGACATTTGTCAACATTATCTATATACGGAGGTCAGTGGAGCCAGACGTAGTCTCAGTGAAACAACCAACGATATAGAGAGACTGAAGCTTTCGGTCTAACCTAACAGTTACTAGACCTAGTCTAGATCTAGATAGTACTATTCTATTGTTATTTTTTATATGTTTATCTTGATCCTGTTATTTCTTGTTTGTTTTAAATATGTCATTTGATGTACCAGTGTCATTTCGTTATTTTAGTCACAAATGCTATGTTTATTTGATGTACTTACATTGTTTCACACGGCCCCAATGGAAATCAGTCTGTTTGGGCTTTTTTAACTGTGTATAAATAAAGATATCAATCAATCAATCAATCTAACTTGTGGTCCATTTAACTGGACCACATACGGCCAACTCATTAACTGTACAAAATCATGGTCATTGTATTGGTGCTAGTGGCTAGTGAACTTTCGCACCGGGTGACTTAAATCCATTTCTATTTCTACCATACAAAATCAATCAAAAATATAATTATTACAATTCATATTAAATCAAGTGTCAGAAACCTGTTTCTATTAAAGAATGTCCTGTGCACTGTGCTGTCTTCATGTGAAGATATCTAACATAACAAGGCTAGATCTAGACTGAAATAATAATAATAATAATAATAATAATAATAATAATAATCTTTTATAGTCCACTCCAAATTTTATTAAACCGAAAATGGAAATTCTTTGTGCCCAATTGATCGTGAGCCCGGCAGCCACTGAGCAGTGCCAGATCGACATTGCTCTATCCCCTTAATTAGCAGTCAATATTTATGTCAAAACTTTGGTAGCTGTTTGTCTTTTTTGTCTTTTTTCCCCTCTTTCCCTTTCCCTTTCCCTTCTTTTTCTTCTCTCTCTCTCTTGGACAGGGGGGCACAACCCCTGAATCCGCGCCTGTCTTTACATACTGTATTCTTTCTTGTATATCATTCGAGTATACTGAGACGCAAAAGTGAAGAAAAAAAAATCAGCTACCATAGTCAACGTAAATGTTGACTGCTAATTTCAGTCTAGTACACTACTGGTATCTTCATGCATGGTAGCTAGCTGCAATCGCGAAGAAGCCGTGCAAGAATTCAAAAGACAATACAGGGAGCTGAGTGAGTGCAGGTGGTGAATTTGTCCCCCAAAATAGAGTATTTTTGGAGAAATACATGAAGACAGCACAGGACAGATTTAGAAATGGGTTTTTGACATCTGCTGAATTTTGCTGTACGTTTGAGCCTGCTCCACAAACAATTAGTGCACTTAAAATGATCATAAGGTATTTTCTCTTAGACTTAGTTTTATTGTCTTCTTTAAAGGCACTGTGTCCTATTTGCAGGCTAAAAAAAATCAAAAGGCCCCCCCAAAATGAAAAGGTTAAATTCCAACGGCATTTGAAAGATAATAATTTAGAACTTCCCTGGTCATTACCAGATAGCAGTATATATTAGTTGGATCAACGCTCGCGCCGATAAGGGGAGTTTACATTTATAAATGTAATGCTTCCTGGGAGAAATTTCAATTGTTAAACAAATTTTTGGCTTACACCCTGTAAAATAAGATCGGATGCCCGATCTGTTATTGAAAACAAGTCAGAAGAAAAATCTTGGAACCAGCGGGATTAGAACCTGCATCTACTGCTTGCCGGGCAGCGACTCTACCACCAGGCCATCTCTGGTCCATGGCACAGTCACGATGAACTAGAAACAAATACCCAAGCCCTCTTCATTCATTCCGACTTATTAACATTCATTCATTTATAAATGTAATATTTTGGTTAAAGGTACTATGTCCCATTTGAAGGCCAAAAAATGAAAAGGTTTAATTCCAATGGCATTTGAAAGATGATACTAATTTAGAACTTCACTCAAAAAGAAAGAGCTTGAAAATGTCTTTTAGTGGGAAAATGTCTTTTTGTGGGAAAAAAACGACCCTTAGTTGTCAAATCGACTTAAGGGATTGCAATCCATTAATTAAATAGTTTGGTTTTCAGACCCTTGTACTGAATGATCATAGTGTCTGTAATGCATATGCTTATTAAACTATTCTATATTCGCTTTACCAGGTCACTGAATATGCAGTGGTTAGCAGTCTGCCACCTGATAAAGAGGGCCAGAAAGAAGGCCAAACTGTTGACAATAACAACACGAGCAGCAACAACGGCAACATCAACAGTGGAAGGAATGACCCTCACAATGACTTCCAGACCCATGTCCAATTATGTATAACTGCCCTCCAGCAGGCCTCTGGGATCGAAGGACTGAATGACCATGTAGACCATTTATTCCAACCTTCAAGAAGAACAAGGCGTCCAAGGCCTGTAAGGCGTGGGCCCGAAAGGTCCTCTACATGTCGTATGAGATTCCTTGCCCTAAGGAATATGCGGGCAACCTATCCGAACCGGGCTACGATCCAATCCCTCAATGCTTGTGGCTTAGGTATGTAATAATTACCAGTAACAATTTACCTGTACACCCTCCCCCCAAAATTCTCCCACAGTGACTGCAAAACACATAGTTGCGGTGTTTTTACAATTACTTGTAGAAAAGCCTCAACTGAACGAAATGAATAAATTCAATTTGATGAAACAGATCTATAAAATTCTATGCAAGTTAAGCACCGTCATAATAGAACTTTTTCGATCTCACCTGAGCGATATATGGATAAGAAACAATTGGAGGTTTGATCGTAAAACACGGGGTGAGCCTTTGCCAGGCTCATGGACACAGTCTTAACCAGTCATCCGCAAAGCCTCACTCGGGTAGGTTACCATATAACAACCGCACCTCCCTCATCTCGATCAGTTGGCGCATGCTGTGTACGTTAGCGCGGGAAATTTTTTCTGGTAATTCAGAATCGGGAGGGCAATTCAGTCGCGCTATAATTTCGCTGTAATATAACAGTATTAGTACCGTTTTATATATACGTACAAATCTATTATCTTCAATCCAACTACGAACTTCATCAGTCAACATGGATTTGCGGTGGATAGCCATAATGTTTGCGTTTTGTGCAATTCACAACATGCATTTAAGCAACCAATGTTTACATTTTTCACGGCCCTGACGTCATCTACCCGGGTAAAGTTCAGCAAGCGTCTTAACTGGTCGTTTGTCAGGATGTTGTCAGGATGTCGTCCGGATGTTACCGCGATCTCACCCTGGCCCGACTAGGGTCGATGTCACCTCGATGTTGTCCTCATGTTACCCCGATTGACGCGTCTTAACTGGAGCGGTAGGATCTCATCCGGACAACATCAGGATGACACCGCGACTATTTTTTCCGGTTAAGACAGTTTTTATTGTGATTCTAATTATGACCTAACAATTATTCCACATCACCCCCAGTGCTTACATGTGTACAGGCTATGATAATGTGAAAGGGTGCCTCCTTAACACGTACATGTTATGTACATAATAAATATGTGAGTTAATTTATTTTTAATATTTTCAAACACCCTGTACAACTGACATTCATTATACAATTGCTTTAATTGTGTCATTTCAGGGGAAAGGACTAAAGAAAGGGTGACAAGATCTCTTGATGCCGAGGATTCAGGAACATGGTTTTGACATTGTTCCCTAGATTGAGACCAGGATTTTCCATAATGATGAACAGGAATCGGCGTTTTGAACGCCTCCCACCTAATGCAGTTGATCCTGAATCCATTTTTGAGCACTGTGGGCGGAGATTTGCGGGATGGCTCATCCTTGTACCTGACATAAATATAACTGTGAGTAAATTCTTTATGTCTACAACAAAATCATGTATTATCTTTATCCTTTTTTATCAAGCTAAAAAGTCATCAAACTATGCAGTGGGATCTTTGCATGTTGTGAATTTCTTGCGAAATTGGTTGAGGGGCTATGATTCCCCAAGTCTTTTGAGGGTTAAACAGTGTGCTGTTGGTCAAAGGTCACCAAAGAAATGATATATATATATATTTTTTTTGCGGGGGTAGGATTTTCTTAAAACCTCCTTTACAAGCTTTCATCCCTTTGCAGCCCCAAAAAAAAAAAAAAAAAAAAAAATCAGTAAACATGGGACTCCTCATTCCGCCATAAAGCTAGGCCTCTAGCATTCAAATTAGATTTCGAGTGCAGTCAAATGAAATTTAGAACTTTCCCAGCCTTGGTTAATTTTTGCGATCAACTCTAATACTATGCAATAGTTAAATGTTACTTGTCCAGGTATAAGATCAGTGCAATTTAAATGAAAATCTTACATTGGTAGTAAGTATTACTTGTAACCCAAAATACATTTGTAACCATGTAACTTTGGTCAACAGGTGTGTACTGTAGTGCTGTGAGTGGACATTATTAGAGGAAAATGTATTCAGTGCAAATCATAGATCTTAGATGAATTTTATGTAAGGAAATATATAGCCTTTGGCAAGATATATTCTATTGAAAGTCTGTATAAATTATACATCGATTGCTATCAAATCAATTAGGTAGTTTTACTCTCTTCTTTTTCTGTCTTATTTTTCAGAATACCTGAAGGCAGTCACTGCTAAATATGACTGGCAACCTTGTTACACCCACAAATGTAATAACGCCCACAAATGTAATAATGCCCACAAATGTAATAACACTTTACCCACAAATGTAATAACACCCACAAATGTAATAACACTTTACCCACAAATGTAATAAATTTCACCCACAAATGTAATAACCACTTTACCCACAAATGTAATAATTTTGAATCACCCACAAATGTAATAATGACTTTACCCACAAATGTAATAAATTTGAAGGGATATTTTGTCGAATTTGTTCAAAACTAAAACCCTGTAATAAAGCATGGGTATAGCGCGCAGTCTTTACTCCAGACCCGGTTATTTCAAAAAATTAAAAAATCTTCAAAACTAAGACCCCATAATCCTTTTCCTGTGGAATAACATGAGAATCGAGCGTAGTCTTTCCTCCAGACCCGGTCATTTCAAAAATAAAAACAATAAAAACAAAACAAAAAATTCAAATCTAAGACCCAACAATCCTCCAAACTAAGACCCTGTAATAAAGCATGGGTTTAGAGCGTTGTCTTTACTCCACACCCGGTTATTTCAAAAATAAAATAAAACAAAACAAAACAAAACATTAACTTTAAAACTAAGGCTCCACCATCTTCCAAACTATAAGACCCTGTGATAAAGCATGGGTTTAGAGCGTAGTCTTTACTCCAGACCCGTTTCATTAAAAATAAAATCTTCAAAACTAAGACCCCATCATCTTATTCCTGTGGAATAACACGAGTATTGAGCGAAGTCTTTCCTCCAGACCCGGTTATTCAAAAGTAAAAAAAACAAACAAAAACTTTTAAACCAAGACCCCACCATCTTCCAAACTAAGACCCGGTAATAAAGCATGGGTTTAGAGCGTAGTTTTTCTTCCAGACCCGGTTATTTCAAAAATAAAAAAACAATAAAAACAAAACAAAAATTCAAATCTAAGACCCAACAATCCTCCAAACTAAGACCCTGTAATAAAGCATGGGTTTAGAGCGTTGTCTTTACTCCACACCCGGTTATTTCAAAAATAAAACAAAACAAAACAAAACAAAACATTAACTTTAAAACTAAGGCCCCACCATCTTCCAAACTATAAGACCCTGTGATAAAGCATGGGTTTAGAGGGAAGTCTTTACTCCAGACCCGTTTAATTTGATCAGTCATTTCAACTCCGTCTACTCTTGAAGCATCTGAAAAGTATTACTGAAAAACTTTTGGAGTTGCACGTGTTAAGTAGTTTTATATGGACGAATACTAAGTTACAGAAAGCCAGGTACATTTAGTATTTCGGCATCTTGTTCTCTTGTTTTTCCTAGCTTAGAAGAATTGTCACGTGTTAGGTTGTTTGCGTTTTATATCAAGTTCAGTTGATGTTATCAGGTTCAATATTGCCCAAATTATAACCTTGTTTGCTTGTAAAAGACATGTGAGTTACTCCACCTTTTATACGTAATAATTATTTTGGTTCTGTTACCGTCTGTATATTAATGAAACAACCTCTTCATTCGTTTGGAATAAAATACTTTCTATCTTACAAAATCTATGTATCCATCATTGCATCACTATAAAACCATAACCTCTGCAATTTACTCACATTGATTGAGAGAGTATATAGATATTTTATCAGTCAAAGGGTTCTGCAATCGTTCATTCAAAACATGCAAATATGTTTCGCGTGATCTCGTTATACAGCTATTTATGATTTGTTATATGAAAGTATGCGTTGTTATTTGCTTGTTAACCGATTATCATTTCAGACTTGTTCTTGTTTATATAGCTGCTTGAGTGTTTCAGAAGTAGGGAAAACTGTAATATAAATGTGTTTTGTTTGTATTTGCCTTTGAATAAATTTCGTTCTCATGAATTCACACCGTGTACCGCGTACCAATTGGTAGTCTTCAGTATAAGTAATTGATACGTTCATCACATGAAGAAAGGTAATTCATTCACGCACTCATGAAAATATAACATCGCAATCCAACGTTTCAATGTCACTTATAGCGTACATATGTTACATATCGTGAACATATTTCATAATCACATGCATAAAACAATCAGCGTCAATATTTAAATACATTTAAGGTCACTTATTCGATTACTTTTTTTCTACGAACATTGAATTCCAGGATATTTGTGGGCGTTAGAATATTTACATGATTAAAATATCGTCGCCGGTCAACGAACCATCGAATCGGTCCCTCCTCTGATATGGACCATTTTGACTGATTCGTCAGTTCGTGTGACCGCCGACCAATCATTTATTTGTGACGTGTTGTATCCACATATGTAATAATGTACTTTATTTTTAAATGAAAAAAAAGAGAATAAGATGGTGGGTCTTAGTTTCGAAGATTTGTTTAAATTTCTATTTCTTTTGAAATAACCGGGTCTGGAGGAAAGACTACGCCCTATACCCATGATATTCCACAGGAATGAGATGGTGAGGTTTTAGTTTGAAGATTTTTCATTTTTTTCTAAATAACCGAGTCTGAAGTAAAGACTTCGCTCTAATCCCATGCTTTATTACCGGGTCTTAATTTGGAAGATGGAGGGGTTTTAGTTTAAAAGGTTTTTTTTTTTTTTTTTTTTTTAACTTTTAAATAACCGGATCTGGAGGAAAGACTACGCTCAATACTCAATTAAGGAAAGGTATGTCACTTTACTATAACTGCACCTTGCAGAAAGCCCAGAATGTCTGCATAATTTGAGATTTTGAAACTTGATTTTCAGTTTAAATCATATAATGCAATCCATTTCTTCTTCTTTTTCTTTTTGTTTTGTCTTATTTCCCGGAAAGGAGACAATCCCACCGACAGGCATCGCATAGTCATGGTTGGTATTGAAGGGGCCTAGGCTGCGCATACGCATACATGCAAGCCGAGAAGCCTGTTCAATGTACCGAACCGGGCTGGCCAGAAGATACAAACATAATAGTCAACGATTTATGCTGACAGCCTGTCTGGGATCTCCAAAATTGCGAAAAATTGAGCAGCGTAGATTTTTTTCTTTCTTTCTCCTGCTCCTCTTAAATTTAATTAATGTGATTTGAATTCGGCGTAAATATTCATAATTGAATGAAACACGCCAATAAAACAAAAACAGCAACAACAATTACAACGTTCTTCCACAGGAATAAGATGATGGGGTCTTAGTTTTGAAGATTTTTTTTTTTTTAATTAAACGGGACTGGAGTAAAGACTTCCTCTAAACCCATGCTTTATCACATGGTCTTATAGTTTGGAAGATGGTGGGGCCTTAGTTTTAAAGTTAATGTTTTGTTTTGTTTTGTTTTGTTTTATTTTTGAAATAACCGGGTGTGGAGTAAAGACAACACTCTAAACCCATGCTTTATTACAGGGTCTTAGTTTGGAGGATTGTTGGGTCTTAGATTTGAATTTTCTGTTTTGTTTTTTATTATTTTTATTTTTGAAATAACCGGGTCTGGAAGAACAACTATGCTCTAAACCCATGCTTTATTACAGGATCTTAGTTTGGAAGATGGTGGGTCTTAATTTTAAAGTTTTTGTTTTTGTTTTTGTTTTGTTTTGTTTTTTGAAATAACCGAGTCTAGAGGAAAGACTACGTTCAATACTCATGTTATTCCACATGAATAAGATGATGGGGTCTTAGTTTTGAAGATTTTTTTAAAATTAAACGGGTCTGGAGTAAAGACTACGCTCTAAACCCATGCTTTATCACAGGGTCTTATAGTTTGGAAGATGGTGGAGCCTTAGTTTTAAAGTTAATGTTTTGTTTTGTTTTGTTTTATTTTATTTTTGAAATAACCGGGTGTGGAGTAAAGACAACGCTCTAAACCCATGCTTTATTACAGGGTCTTAGTTTGGAGGATTGTTGGGTCTTAGATTTGAATTTTTGTTTTGTTTTTTATTGTTTTTATTTTTGAAATGACCGGGTCTGGAGGAAAGACTACGCTCGATTCTCATGTTATTCCACAGGAAAAGGATTATGGGGTCTTAGTTTTGAAGATTTTTTAATTTTTGAAATAACCGGGTCTGGAGTAAAGACTGCGCGCTATACCCATGCTTTATTACAGGGTTTTAGTTTTGAACAAATTCGACAAAATATCCCTTCAAATTTATTACATTTGTGGGTAAAGTCATTATTACATTTGTGGGTGATTCAAAATTATTACATTTGTGGGTAAAGTGGTTATTACATTTGTGGGTGAAATTTATTACATTTGTGGGTAAAGTGTTATTACATTTGTGGGTGTTATTACATTTGTGGGTAAAGTGTTATTACATTTGTGGGCATTATTACATTTGTGGGCGTTATTACATTTGTGGGTGTAACAAACCTACAACTAAACAAGCCTTTAACTTGCGCTTTACAAACAAGTGCTGCAACGCTAGAGCATTGGCTCAGCATTGACTCATTCAACAATCATCCAAGGGGAAGCCGAAAGTAATACACATTGACAGACTCAAGGCGTACACAGGTGAACCGCTGGAAAATTGGATGGTTCAACAAACAAGGCGAAATCCAGTCAGAAATAGAGCTCCACCATTGAGATACAGAGATCTTTTAATTTAAGAGGGGGACTTTACAGACAGTATACAGTAGAGTGTGACAGTATTAACCTTATTCAAGATTTTCTCGAATATATATTCTCTTCGATTTCTCTTCCTATTACAGACAATGGTGGTACCCTGCAACCAATGCAAAAGAACATTCCGTTACCCGAATACAATTATCATCTGCGAAAGGTTCACCAATGGTTGTTAACTTTGAAGTGTGGAGTGTGCCTGTTCGAGGGAGAGGAGGGAATGTTAATGCTTAATCATTACCAACAGCTGCATCAAGAAGAGGTAAATCAAGTGGATTTTCTGGGATACAGTATGGCAGGTTCCAGATACCAGAAGGAGAAGGAAAAAGTAGAGCAGAGAGAGGAAGGGCAGAAGAAGAAACAGAAGGAGGAAGAGGAGAGGAAACGCAAGGAGAAAGAGGAGAAGGAAAAAAAAAGAAGAGGAGAAGACAAGAAAGGAGAAAGAGAGGAGGACCAAGCAGGAAAGGGAGGCGAGAAAGGAGAAAAAGGAGAAGGAAGAAACAGAGGAACAGAAGAAAACACATGAGAAAGTAGAGGAGGAGAAGACCGGGAAAGAGAAGAGGACAGAACAGAAGGAAAAAGAGGAGAGAGAAGGAGAGAAAAAGGAGAAGAAAGAAACACAGAGGCAAGAGGGTGCCCATCCAATTATCAATCTACATGAGGAGGAAACCGAGTTCTCCGACTCCGACAGCAGTTCGTGCAGCAAAAGCTGCGAGGTATGCATACCAGTTAGGAAGAGGCCTTACCTCGCTCTCACGACTACTAGCACTGCGGAACAGGATAATATCCTGTTCCAGGTTCCAGCGACACCTCCGGGTGTCAAGAGGGTTATCACCAGGGTGACCGTTCATACCAGCTGGTATGAGGAGGGCGCACAGGGACATCTGCGGTTGAAGAGAAGGATGGTGGAGACGTCGTACCGAAAAAATGCCTGATTCTGAGCATGTGGAAGAATAGATTGTGTTTTGGGAGGGGTTAAATATGCATGTAAACAGGTAGTTCGATATTCTCATTGTTATTGTAAGTCATGTGATGAAATGTTTGAAGAGCAAATGTTATTGTAAGTAGAATATATTTAACTATGATTGTAATATATATTGTAATACATGTGCAGATTCTTTCTGAATGCAGGGATGTTTTTTTTTTTTTTTTTTTTAAACCGAAATATATTTTTCCTTTTTGTATCACTGGGACAGTGATTTATTTGGTAGGGGGTAGTGTGATGAAAACCCCTCTAGATGGATTAATTTATATTTCTGATTTCTGTTTATAATTGCAGCTTCAAACTTGAGAGGCTCATGGAGTTACACCGCACTACGTTGATACGTGTACTGTCACTGTTGTATTGAATGAATGAAATTCCAGTGATCAGCTGAACTGTGGCCTATATCTCTGATTAGACTAAATACTTTTTTTTTCATTATCTATTTAGTGCGTACGCACAGATTTAAGACTGAGAAACTAGTGCAGTCTCATAGAATTTCTCAAGTGCGCGTACACTTTCACCTGAAAGTCACATGAAGGTTACTACGGCAGATTCCATATATGGGACCGGTAAGGTCATTTTTGTGTTGGTAAAAGATGTTTGTTTGAAATAAGACAATAAAATAATGACTCACAGTATGTGTGATTTCCTTGGAAGTTGTTTTTATTGACATTTATTTCATACATTCATAAAATACAGTGCAAATATGTGTTATTTACCTTAATGCTGGAACAAGTTCCCGTGAAGGATTTTTTGTTTCTACCACTGCGTACGGACGGTGTGTGCACAGTTGTTTTACGTTGCGGCCTATGGAGGTTTCGTGCGTAAGCCTTTTAGTACAGAATACGTGGGAGACACAAATTTTGGGTAATTTGGGAGGGCCGGAAAAGTATAAATAGGGGTTCCCCTTTGCCAGTTTGGGCACTTGTTTTTGGAGACAGAACCAAGTTGGTCAGAACCTTCACCCTTCTCAGATCAGAGTGACAGTATTACAGTACAGTACAGTTCCTAGTTTCCCCATATAGACTTTAGACTTGGGCATATAGCTTCGTGAGTACTTCTTATCATTAATAGATAATACTGAATTCAATTCAAGGGTTTTCAGTGAGATGGCTTATTCTATTTTTGGTACCAAATTGGGATTTTCGTCACCCTTTTGGTTAGTGACGATTTTGGCATCTACATGTACGTCTCGTCACCGGTATGGTTGACTGCAAATTTATTAAACATTTTATAGCGTTTGGACAGCAAAACAAAGTCTCCCTCTTATTTCTATGACAGATCTATGAAAGATTGTGGAACTATTTATGTATTTTTGAGATATTTATTGACATTTCTTTATGGTCATTTCTTGCTCAGAAATGGTATGAATGTGAAGTGATTGGAAATTCTTGGAATTTATTGTCTTTCTGGAATTCAATAGATGGAATATTTGTTATTTATTTAGAAAACATACAGCTATATAAGATCATTCATGAATACAATAATATTTGAATGTAGCTAGAATTAACAACATTGATACTTATTTCTTTCTTATATTTTCTTTCATACATGTAGCAGGGCTGCCAACTCTCACGCAATCTGCGTGAGTCTCACGCAATTCACCCAATTCTCACGCTCTCACGCTGATCATAGGAATTCTCACGCTGAACCCCGAAAATAGAAACCAAAAAAAAAAAATGTCTATTATATCGGATATTCAATATGGAACATCTTGAACTCCCCCTTTTAAGGTTCCAAACCGAGGGTGGAGAACACTTGAATTATTGTCATTCATCTTTTTTCTTCCAACATTCTACCCGTCATGGAGGGCAATTAAAGATAGATCCTCAGTACTCTTTCCTAGCAACAATGTGTCGTAAGCTGTGTTTTGAAATCTGTAATTTAGAATCAGCCAATGACTTTAATACATTTGTAGAAGAGCATGAAGCTGCTTGTAAGATTCAGGCTGCCTTCAGAGGGTACTATACATGGAAAATTGTAAAGAATGGCATTTAACAAGTAGAGGTGAAACAGTCCATGGAATTTCAGACTACATAAGCTCTATGCAGAATACTTTGATGCAAGGCAGCTGTGATGATGAACATATATTGAAAGGAATGACTTTTATTTGTGTCAGTTTTGTACCTCCACGTAGGGGGCTGAAGTTAACACAGCAAACGTTGAGAGAGAAAATTGAGAATCTCAGAGGCAGAACAAAGAAGTCACTGCCCGGCAACACAAAAGTCGTTCTTCTAAGAAGTATTTTATTCTTGTAAATAAACAAAGTATTTTAAAGGCCAAGAAAGTGCCATATATAATCAGAGAAGCCTACCAACGCTGGTATATCATATTGGATTATGAATTTATTTTCAAAAGCATTCTGGAGGCAAAGTTACCAGAGAGTAATGATTTCACAGTCGGCCTAGAGGCAGTTCTCGGCAATGTTTCACGAGAACAAACTTTGCACGCAAAACATTACAGCACAATTCCACGTATGATAAGCATGGTGAAGAAAAGACAAACAAAAGGAACCAAGCCTAAAGCTCAGCCCAAAGTGCATGCTAACCCAGCCTTGCTATATGGCGATATAAAAAGAAAAGTTCTTGCAGAGAAGAAATTGTCCTTCCAAGAACAAGGCAAACTACATGGCTATTACTGCAAGGAATTTAAGAACCTGTCAGTAGAGCAAAGGGCATATTACCATGACATGTGGATAAGGAGAAAAGAAGAACAAGATGTTGCAGCCAAGAAGGCAAAGCATTTGAGTTCCTACAATTCGTCATGTATGCCTTTATATAAAAGATGTATACGATTATAGATTACAGTTTCATGTAATTTTTTTTTAATATTATGTTTATATTCTTATGTAAATGTTTGCACGTGTAAACAGATAAGAGCACCCGGAGCTAAAAATTTAAGTCATTTAGTAAATTACATGCTACATGAACATATCACTTGTATTTTTGCCATAATTGACATAATACAATGTGATTGTGTTGTATTCTTGCTGCTGTTGATCACTGAGAATTAAAATGCTTTATACTACACTTGTTGCTTGCTTTGTCTACAACATGGACTTGTATCGGATACCTTGAGACACATACGGTTCTCATCATTAATGTTACATATTGTAATTACATATTTTATTGCTTGAACATAATCTTTAGTAATGGTTTATCCTAAATTTTCAAACAGTTCTTTGCCAGCTCTTTGTATACCATGCATACCATGCTTGAAATATGAGTTCATATCACACACCAACGTTTTTTTGCTAAGCTATTTGTGAAATATATACACATTTTGAAAAATTTCACCAGAATTGCTTCATTTTTCCATTATCTAATATCTATGAATCTCTATTCATTTTTTTTTAAAGAGACTTATTAGCAACATTGCATTGGATAAACTATTTAAGGATAGCAATTACTTACAGTGGAATCTAGTAGGAAATTATGTTAAGAATTATGTGCTTGATTCACTTGTATCATACATGATGTAATAAAACTGCATCTATTATTTCTGTTATGAAGTTGAAAATTTAGAACTTGGCTCCAGGTATATTTTGAGAAACAACTGTTTGTATGTTGTGTCAGAGCTATTGTGAACCCAGATGGACATATTTTTTTTCCAATTTTGTAAGTTTATTGTTTATAATGACAGTGTGCATGTAAATATTAATATACTATAGTTATCTTTGCCACATGTCTTTTATGCAATAATACTAGTGCTCTTAATATATACTTGTGTCTTGCCTCAAACACAGCCTAGTTTCATTCTGCTCAGTCTGATAACTGTGCAATAATATCAGGTGCATTATTACGTTTTATGTGAGGACAAACTCACAATACAAGAAGGACATACATTTTCTATCAGTTTGTGAAATTTATGGTAAATAGGTATGAAAAAACTTTGTATTTAAATTTGGCATATGTTTGTTACTTGGGAAGCAGGCGAATTCATTATATATATTTTTGTTTTATATATGGGATCAACAGGTCATAGGGCACATTATATAATGTTGAAATATTAATTGTAATATTTTAATAACAGTTATGTGCACCTTCAAACTTGGTTTCTACATTTGTCTTGTGCTATTTAAGGACTTAGATTTTAGGTCATGTGGTCGAAGATGAAAGGTTTGAGCAAAAGCCAAAAATGCATGTATGAAAAGTTTCATATATATGATGGCAATAACTTGTTACACACTTACATATTTGGGGTTAAAAGTCATTAATTTGGGTGCATTGTTTGCCTGTCTGCAATGGGCTCTAGTTTCGAGAAAAAAATATGACCACCATTATGATGTTCTTTCAGTTATTTGTCATTCCCATAATTATGCGCCTTTTTCTTACAAATCATGTTAACTTGTCAGAAACTGCCTCAGTACATTAATTGTTGTTTGCAACCATAAAGTTATACAATAACAAAGACAATCAATGAATGAAATGTGCATATGTTTAAATTAATGTGTCTGCAAATGTGTATGCTTGCCTGCTTGGTAGATAACAATGTGGATTAATCACTCTCTGTGGAGCATGCGGCTCACTAAAAATATTTTTAAAAGATATGGAGGGAAAAGAAAGAGAGAGAGAGAGAGAAAGAAAGAGATTCCCGAATTCCCGCTGAACAAATTAAAATGCAAAAAATAAAGAATAGAATTAGCAAGTATAGGAGTAGGGTATCCGCTGCCCTTATATCATCATCGCAGTTTTTGATGTAGAACGATTAATCGAACTCGGTTTCGGTTGCGAAATTTTCTCTCGGACCCCCCGAGCAACTTTTGGAGGGCAGGTGAGAGGAAAAAAATCTCCCTCCAAGCAGTTCCGCTTAGTTGACAGCCCTGGAAAATATGCCATCAAATTACAAACACCCCCTTATAAAAATCCTGCATACGCCACTGCTGTGGAGCATATTACATGTAGGAAATGAAAATGGTGAAGGAAAAGAATTCCATACAGATTGATAAATGAATATAATTGCTTACATGTAAATGAGTACAAAGTATTCAAGAAAAGGAGATGAGCCTAGTGAGAAGAAGAGTGCTTGAAAGTAGAAATGTAGGGAAAATTAATAATTACAAAATGTAAAGAGGAATTTAATGTCACAGCGAGCAGGAACAAAAGTTGGAAATGTCAAAAGAGAATACAGATCAATTACAGGTTGAACTCAATTTATTTTGTACATACTTCCTTTTATTTTATACCATCAGTAACACTTTGTAAGAGAAGTGCATGCACATACCTGCCAACTGTCCTGAATTTCCCGGGACAGTCCCGATTTCTAAATTTTATAAAGCCCTTAAATCGGGACGTCCCAATCCCCCCCCCCCAAAAAAAAATGCATATTCTGGTAAGTTCCTATTTCATGAAACTTGGACATAGTGATTATCAAGTATGAACAATCATGTGAGTAGAGTTCCAGGTCACTGGATCAAGGTCAAAGGTCATTTCAGGTCAATAAACTTATAAAAAATTGATATTTCATAATAATTTCAAAAGCATTTGATCAAATCCAATGAAACTTGTATAAGATGGTTATCAGATATCTGACGAGGCGAAAGCTGATAAGACAGTTCGTCGATCCTAGCCTAGCGAAGGTGAACCCTATCGTCGTCGACGGCGTGATTCGTGTTGGTGGAAGACTGACTAATGTACCAGTGCTGTATGACACTAAGCACCCTGTGATCCTTCCAAGTAGACACCACGTACGTTACCAAGCTGCTGGTCATCCGCTATCACTTGCTGGTGGGTCATAGTGGTGCAGGTGCTACATGGGCCTCCTTGAGGGAGCGGTTCTGGATAGTAAAGGGGGGAGCTACTGTACGACAGTAGGGAGGTGCTTCCGTTGCAAGAGGAGAAATGCTGCCAGAGGGCAACAGTTGATGGCAGATCTGCCCAAAGAAGGAGTAACACCCGACAAACCACCCTTCTCCAGCGTCAGTATAGACTATTTTTGGCCGCTCTATGTCAAGGAGGGAAGGAAAACGGTAAAGAGATATGGGTGTCTTCACGTGCCTCGGGAGCAGGGCAGTACACCTGGAAGTTGCTCACATTCTCGAAACCGATTCTTTTATCAACTTGCTCAGAAGGTTCATGAGCAGGAGATGGAGGCCAGACAAGATTTGTAGCGATAGTGGGTGGAACTTCAGGGGTGCTGAACGTGAGCTACGCGAGAACCTCAATGATTTGAACCACAAGAAGGTGGCAGATTTTCTGCACCAGAGGAACATCCCACAGCAAGTCATTTGGGCGGGGTGTGGGAACGGCTGATAAGGTCCGTTCGAAAGATCCTGAAGGGTGTTCTTGGCGAACAGCTTGTGAATGACGAAGTACTCGTGACTACCGTGGTAGAAGTCGATGGCATTCTGAACTCAAGACCTCTGACTAACATAAGTCAAGACCCAAGTGACTTAGAGCCACTCACCACAAATCATCTACTACTGATGAAACAGCCACACTGCCTGCCACCTGGTATCTTCAAGAGAGAAGATCAATACTGCCGTCGCAGGTGGCGTCAATGTCAGTATCTCATTGATCTGTTCTTGAAACGGTCGCGTATATCTACCACTCTTACAATACAGACAGAAATGGTTGCATCCACGAAGGATCTTATAGGTTGATGACCTGGTCCTGATGTTGGATGAGAACATGCCAAGGGGACAGTGGGCCATTGGTAAAATCTCTGAAGTCTATCCTGGTAGAGACGGTAAAGTTCGTCAAGCTGAAGTCAAGGTTTGATTGAGGTTCTATACAAGCGTCCAATAACCAAGCTTTGCCTCCTGGAACACAGTGAGTCTAGTGTTGCTCAAGATGAATGAGGAAACAAACTCATCCACCTTGCCTATGCGCTGCGCGCTGCCATCACCAAAATCTTAACTTTACCTGTTCGCTTAATTTGGGCGATTTTTCACTTGGTGCATTCGCTGCTGTAAAACTGTTGTTTAGAGTACGTAGAACATGAGTATTCGTAAATTTATTTTCATGCATTGTAAATACATGTATAACCATGATTTAGCTCTGAGGTGAAATATCATCTCTGTAAGCTGTATATTGTATGTAATCCGCTTACCCATTTGAAAGATTTCCTTTTTTAGAGTTTCGTTATTAAGGCAATGTTGCCGCTTATAAATATGTGTATAGAAATTAACGCTTGCCCTTACCAAAAACGCAGGCTTATTTAGCCTGCTTTGAACCTGCGTCTGGCCTGCAGTCTTAAATACATGCTAATTATTCCATTGCATGTTAAATTTTAGCCTGTATTTTGCAACAACAAAGCTTACATGTTTTAGCAGGTTAAATTTTAGCCTGTTATATTTAAAAATTAGCATGCATTTTGCAAAACAGTCTTACAGTTTTAAGCAGGCTAAATCTCAGCCTGTTAATTTACAAATTAGCATGCATTTTGCAAAATACAGTCTTACAGTTTTAGCAGGTTAAATCTTTAGCATGCCAGATGAGATCATGGACCTACTATGTAGTAGGTCCATGATGAGATGCAGTTTAATCTTTAGCATGTAAATTTTGATCATAATTTGTTAAACCTGCAATCTGAAGAAATGTCCTCTGAGCAGGTTTAGAACACAAATTTAACCTGTTATTGCTTTTTACATGTAGCATGTAGGTTATTTTTCACATGTACGTTTAATGTTATATATCAGGGGTGATTCGAGAGTTTAAACAAAAGGTAATATAACATTAAGTTCTTGTTGTACAAATGCCATTTTTGGTACAGAGCTTCATTAGGACCTGCTGAATGATGGTAGGGTAGGAGCCCCCGGCATAACTATTATATATGTGTGATTGGAGGCCCCATGGCGTTTGTACAACAAAAACCCAATTGTAATTACCTCATGGTTGTGAGTTTGTGCGTTAGTGTGATCCAGCAACACGCAGGTTTTTATCACGGTGTCTAACACACTCGGCTAAGCCTTGTGCATTAGTACACCACGATATAAACCTTTGTGTTGCCGGATCGCACTAACGCACTCCCAACCATGTATTAATAGTATATTGTTAAATCATGATATCTGCCAAAAAAAGGAAAATTGTTGTGAAAATTGTCTGAAATGAAAGCTACATGTATGAATCACTTTCTAGACTTATTTATTAACAAAAGCAAGATGACATTTCAAAATGCTGACGCTTGATAGGATTCAGGGTCACACTCAAAACACAGCGCAGAAACAATGTTGTCATTGAGGACATAATATGCTGTTTTGCCAAATAACTTAAACTTTCCGAGGTACCTTGTCAACATGTGGCAAATAAAACATGATAAAACAAATTTTCTTTCAAAATATCAAAGGTTTTGTGAACATGCGTCATTTTGCAAAAAAAAAAATACTAACACAGCATCTCTCGCGTAATTTAGCAGAACAACGTAACAGCATAACAAACATAACAGCCAGACACACCTTTAGGCTTTAGCCCTTCTCACAAGCAAGCAAATAGCAGTTGGGGGTCAAAAGTGGTATCATTTTAATCAGCTATCAAAAGTGTGTGCTCCACAATTTTTGAAATATTACAAAATGTTATTTAAATTATGCAACAAAATTAATGTACTTCATTGTTATAAATGTTACAAAAGTTTGAAATTTCAAAACTTTTCATTTTGTGAAATTAAGGTCAATATGAATATTCAAATCAGTGAGTTGATGATGTCATAGCCTCACAACACAAATCACATATATGAAAATCTGTCCCTCATCATGATTATCACAATATATCTGGGTAATGATTATTTTACATCTATCAAATGGGGTATAAGGTTATGTTTTACATTCCCAGAAAATAAGTGGGATTCTTGTTAAATTTTCTGTTCAAAGTGAATTTAGAATTAGAGGCAACGACATCATCATCTTGTCAATTTGCATGTTCGTAGCAATGTTTTGCAAAATACTTCATGAAAATCTGCAAAAAAATTAATCCGAGATATTAAACAAAAGTAAGATGGCGACATGATAAATTACACTTTATTAGGGACCCCTTCAAAACATTTCAATCTAAATGGGAGCCAACTATAATTACCTCCTTAATATTTTTGTTGTTCATGGTTTCTAAAAATCAAAATTTTCAGGGAAAAAAGGAAATAATGACATTTTTATCTTTTAATGAAATTACAAATACGTCGAAAGATGAATCCGGAATTTCCTTATAATTCCCAGAACTCAACTAAGCAGTATTAATGTTGTGACCACAGGCCTAGCTTGAGCTAACTGCCCCCAAAATGTTGGGCTAGTTCTAAAAATGTCCAATGATTCACAAATTACTTGATAACTGCGGCAAATTACCACTTCTCGATCTAGCGAAGATGAACATATAAAAATGTATGGGTCAAGATTAAAGTTATCAGTCAATGGTCCATGAATTTTGTATTAAAATAAATTACTTTATAATGAGCAAAAGTTAGATTAGTTATACAAATAAATCAAGGAAGTACATGTACATATCAATACCAATCTGATCAATATTTTCGTGTAACACCAATACACATTCAATAACCAGTGGTTTAATATATTTATACATGACTGTTTCTACATGTAGGTTTCCACCAGCGATGGAACCAAGCTTGGTCGACGGTACGAGCATGTGGTGGAGCACACCATACAGGTGTTGGTGCCTCTTGTAAATCTCGATGTTCCGGTAGTGGCGGAAGACGGTAATTATATCAACATCAGTAGACCAATACCATGTATGCACGACCTTGTTAAAGCTTTTAAAATGTTAATCAAACAATAACTCTGATACCCATTAGTAACTGCATTAAAAAAAACTTCAGTCATTACAAAGGTAGCAGCCCTCATTTCCACACCCTCCCCAATTTCGAAGAAATTAAATATGTTTAAGCTCCTAGGTATGATAATCTCATTATAAACGTATTTTGGTAACTAACCCTCCACGGAATATATGTTCAATTAAAAGAAAATATAAGAAATCTATTCTCTTCCCATTTGAAAACTACTTGTCTGTTTGCTCTATAATTTGAAGGTCATTATCATGCCTAAGAACTTCTACCCATAACATTTCATCAAAATTGGGAGGGCATGAAAATTAGAGCTGCTATCTTCAAACTCTCAAATAATAACGTACGCTAGATCCGAGAATACGTTTCAGCGACATAACATAATAATGTACAATGTATTTCACTCAGTTTCATAACTTTCGTGTGTTCGTGTACAATGAGTATGGCAAATCAAAATAAGCTTTGTTTTAATTGTTTATGTTGATAGTCTCAATCACAAACACAACAACAGCATAATTAGTAGCAGTAATAGTTGAATTTATAGGAGTAATAGTAATAATGTAAAACAAATATGTTTACCATTATATATTTTCAGACCAGGAACTACATGTACATGAACCTTCCACCAGAAAAAAGTCGAAGGGAAAAGTCACGGGAAAACAAACTGTGCCGAAGGGCAAACTGAGTGTGATGAAAGAGGTATGAGCGTTCATATGTTTGACATATTGCTTACTTAATAATTACAGTCGACTTATGTGAGGGGTCATGAAATTCGGGAGAATTTAGAGATTTGACATGAATCACATGAGTAAATGGAAACAATAATATATTACACCACTGTGTACATGTACAGTTCACTTAAAATCAGTTAAACTTTTAAGGTTGTTACCCTCTATTGCGCACCCTCCCTAATTTTAAAGAACTTCCATGTGTAGAAGCTCCTTGTCATGAAAATTACCCTGGCTCACATTTTAGATCAAACGGATCAGTATTTTGGAAATAAAGAAGTCTAGTGTGATTTCTTTTTTTTTCTTTGAAGTTTGAATTGGAGCGTGTTCGGGGTATTTGAATTCCAAGAAAATAATACCTATTCACCTTCTCTCCTCAAACTACAGTCTTACAAGGCTATTATTTCCTTCCAAAGAGCTTCTACATATGGAATGTCTTCAAAAGTTGGGAGGATGTGCAAATACTTTGGTTGTAGCCCTCATTTGCACACCCTCCCCACGTTCGATGACATTGTATGGGTAGAAGCTCTCAGGCCTCTTAAATAGTTCAGAGCAAGCGGACCAGTAGTTTTCAAATGAGAAAAGAAATGATTTCTTGTGTATTCTTTGAAGTTTGATAACTAACCCTTTGCGAATTATGTTCAATTTAAATAAAATAACATAAATCGATTCACTTCTCATTTGAAAACTACTGGTCCGTTTTCTCTAAAATTTGATAATTTGATTATTATCATGCATAAGAGCTTTACCCGGGAAGAGGGGGTACTCAGATTTGGTTTGACGGGGTGTGCCACTGATGTCTCAAAACCCTACCCATTTTTAAGGGTCATTTTTGGATTTTTCTCAAGTAAAGCCCATTTTTCCAAATTTTGAACATTTTGACAAATCTGATATTTTTATTAAAAATAAGACCCATCTTTAGGGATTTTTTGTGAAAAAGTTACCCATTAGAGCGGCACTCCCGTATGTCTTAATATGTGAGTAAACCCCCACCCTTGCTTCTACCCATGGAGTTTCATCAACTTTGGAAAGGAGGCATTAGGATTGGTTGTCCGTCCGTCCATCAGTCCGTCCGTAATTATTCTTGTGAAAACGATACTGTTAGTCAAGAACGGAATAAGGTGTCGTAATAAAACTTGGTATGTGTATGTACGACCATGTGGAGATCACCTGATTAAATTTTGGGGTCATGAGGTCAAAGGTTACAGGCTAAACAAAATGTGCTAAAATACTTTGTTAGCATGAAAACTGCCAAATGGATTGAAGTATCGTAATGAAAGTTGTTATGAGGATTTATAACCATGAATGGTTGACCTTATGACATGTTGGGGTCAAGAGGTCAAATGTCACTTTGAAAGTCTGAGGCAATTAAGATTTAGGCGGAGGCATGGCTTTATATCAAACATAAAATCGTATTTTTCATGCATCTTTCTCTCCTTATACATCGACCCTTTTTTCTTCTAAAAATGTAGGCAGCTCGAGTTATAACTCGAGCTGTTGAGACGGCAGTATTGGAGGAGTTTCAAGTGGAGTCGAGGCCAGAGGAGATATCTGCAACATCACTCCTAGAAGGGAGAGAGGCATTAAGCAGCATGTTGAGGGATCTTACCAAACTACCCCCAGTACATGCAACTCTCCCTGAGGGAATAACCATCCCAACCATATCAACCATAACTCAACCATCTACTTCGAACTGTGATGCCTTGCCTCAATACCTGCCTCAGCTTCCTCCTTGTGCCCCATCCATACCCCCCTATCAGATCCCTACACACATCGTCCCTGACCCCCAAGCTCCAGTACCCATCGTCCCTGCAGTCTCCCCTGAACAAATCTCGGGAGAGGTGAGGGAGCACCTGGAAGCTGCCTCACGTAAGTTGGCGAGTTTAGAGCGTCTCATCGCACGTCCTGATTATGATATCGATCAAGCCCCATGTCCATCCATCATTGACAACTCTTGTGGGGATCTTCCTACAAGTCTGAAGTGGGAGCTTCTGAGCTGTAATGATAGCGGGAAGATCGCGCGCAAATTGGCCTCACATTTTTTTACAGATGCAGAGCGTATAAATAGAAATGTAATGGGGAGAAGGGGGAAGGAGGGGTTAGACCCGTTGAATATAGCTAAATTAAGGACCATCTTCTTTTCATTCACAAAAGTTCAACCAAATTTTGAGAAAACTGAGTGGTCACGGGCGGTCCGCAAAATAGATGAGGCCACCCGTGGCCTCCGTGTCATGCCAAGTTAATGGCTGAGGATTAAATAGACAAGTACATGTAGCCCTCATTAGCCCTCCCTCGCTTCAGACTTGTGGAATCCCCCTCCCCCAACAAGAGTTGTCAATGGCTACTCCATAACTTTCTGCATCCAAACAAATATAGTTACTATTTCGTGTTAAGTTTGAATGAATTATCCAGATTTGAAATACTAAGGCTGTAAAACAATGTTTCCTCTCTAAATTATCAATGTTCGTTTCAAATTTGGCAAAATTAAATCAGAACTGCATATTCTGAGATTTCCACTGCCACATATGCTATTTTAGGGTCGTATAAATTAAAATTTGAAGCATTTTTCAAAAACATGAATATTTTAGGGCATTATTGTAATCACTTCCTTTATTCAAAGAAATAACATATGGAAAAGCATAGCATAATAATAATAACAATGACAGGCATTTATATAGCGCCGTCTGTCTAGAAATTCTACTCCAAGGCGCACTATTTAATTATTACCCCGGCTTTAGCCCAGCTGCCATTACAGCGCTCTAGCATTTCAAGGAATTCTTTCCTGCCAGGTACCCATTTACCTCACCTGGGTCGAGTGTGGCAAATGTAGATTAATGCTTTGCCAAAGGACATTAGTGTGAAAAAAATGAAAAGTCTATAAACAAATTAACATTAAAAAACATGGGTGTGAACACGGCATGAAATATATGTACCTATACGGTGTTACAATGTATTGGACCCTATCCCAGGTATGATCTTTTCGGCTAAAAAAATAAATAAAAGAAACAATGAGTGAAAGTTTGCTCATGTCGTTGTTGAACTGTTAGGGTTTTATGGATCAATAACATATTTTTTAAATTTTTGTTTAAACCTGGCATTGTTGGGTTTGTCGACATGACAACTTAGTCCGATAACGACGGACAGTGGGCTAAGACAGTTGCGATTTTGTATTCGAATTCCATGGGATCCTAACACAGAAACCATTAATATTGTATAGCTCTTTAATTACTTCTATGATAACTGTCAGTTCTAATGGAAAGAGTGCACAACAAGAATTTTGAAATATTACGCATTTCATCAATTACGCGTTTAAAAAAAAAAAAAAATGATATTATGGTGTTATTAAACATGAATGAATGAGAAATGTTGAACGAGTACTATTAAATTTGCCGTAAGTCGGGTGATCTCTTTATACATCAAATGCAGTGTGGTTCATTTCATTACCAATACTAGATCTTTGTAAATATTCATTATTTGAATAGTAGAGCTGATTTGTTCAGGTTTATCTAATGATATTAATGATGAGGTGAATGGTCGTTGTTCGTTGTATTTGATAAAGTCGCAGTTGAAGTATTTTATATCATAATTGAGTTTATTATAATTATTTGAAGCTGACGATGTAGAAAATAACTTCACAGAATCAATAAATAAACATATCAGTTCACGTTAATTAAATAATTGTCAATTGTTGTCTGTCATTGTCAATGCAGTGTTTTATTCAAATTCATGCATGGGAGAAATCTTTTTTTCTTCTTCTTCTTTTCTTCTTCTTCATTTCATAGAACCATATATATGAGCTGCTTACCCATGAGTTAATTCGGGGCGTAATTGACCTGAGGGGGTGATTGTCCAAGGGGGTAATTCTCAAGGGGGGGGGTAATTGTCCTAGAACCTAACATGTCCAAAAATATAAAACACAACTTCGAGAATGGTACGGGTCTGCTTTTAAAAAAAGATGACATTTATTTCATATTTGATTGCGAAGCAGCAAACCATGAATGAATCTAAACTTACTAAAGTAATTTGTTTTGCTTTAAATCCAACAGCCTATTTTTCTAACATCGGACAAAGTTTTTATAAATATTATTAGCGGGAAATAACGTTAGAGGGACTTTAAAAGAAGCTAGGATTGTAAACATGTTCACATAAAGAAGTAGTGCGAATAACCATGGACCTACTACGAAGTAGGTACTTCGTAGTAGGTCCATGTAATAACCAAGTTTTAAACATACGCTAAAAAATGTCATTGTTATCTGTGTTTATCTATTTGGGGAACTAACTACACGAGGTGCCAGACGAGGGGAGCCAGCTGTCAAAACAAAGGCGGACATAATCTCAAAAGTGTGCAGTGATGATGAGTGAGCCTGTACGTAAATGTCTCCCTTTGCATGATGCAGGGAGGTGGGAGTTTCCTGTAACTCCCACCTCCCTGCATGATGTTACTAGTACGTGCTTGGCTCCGATTTCATTTCATGCTCGCGCTCCCACCAAACATATCTCTCTCTCTCTCTCTCTCTTTCGTGAAGTTCCCCCGGCCCTGTGAAGTAGGATTTCCTCTCTCTTGCTTCAAGTCTCGCTCTCTGTCACATTTCCCCATCCGTAAAAGTTTTTGTGTAGCTAGTGTACAATAAGATTCAAGATTCAAGATTCAAATTTTATTGTCCACGTTAAAAAACACAGAAATTTGGCCTCTACTCAGGCCCAGCGGAGCACCCCAATTAGCATATCATTAACGGCCCGTTCTATTTGAATAACCAACGGACATCTACGTGAATCCGAACATGTGTTTGCTAGAATGTAAAATCTTAAAATTCGCGTTGCGCCTTTATTACTGCCAATATCGCTATGAAACTTTCCATACTAACTACAATTATTATGAACTTGATATCAGTGAAATAAATATGAAATTCCATGGAATAAAACTCGAGATATGAGCTTCACCCCTCGATAAACACGCCGTCTATTTTTTTCTGACTCTCCCCTATCCAGCAATGCAGGAAGTAGAGACTTAGTATGAATGTTCATGAGGGTTGAATCCATACATGGGCGAAATTTTCGCTTGGCCGATGGAGTATTTTTATAGTTATAAGTTCTGTTTCATGGGGCTTCAGGGACTTTTAGATTTGCACGATGAGAACGTGGACTGCTGCGTGGACATCCTTTTAAGGCAATGTGACGTCCTTTTAAGGCACTGTCGAGCACTGGCAGTCTGCCCGGCAGTGCCTTAAAAGGACGTAACATTGCCTTAAAAGGATGTCCACGCAGCAGGTGCACGTTCTCGTCGTGCAAATCTAAGAGTCCCTATTCTCTGCGCATGCGTCTTCGGGCTCAGTGCATTCGGCCGGCAACACATGTATAACCCAGGCACACGCGAGGTTTCCCTGACATAACATACATTTGAATGAATAGGACTGGTCATAACATATTGCGCACACGAAGGCTTGTTTTTGTTCGATGAGATTCGGACGTTGGGGTATGTTTTTCTCTGACTCTACCCTATCCAGCAACTATAAAAAGAGATATTTCAGAAGGATTGAGATTATTAAATTTCTTTTCTGTTCATATGAGGCAATTCTTGGCGGTCTCGAAAAATGGTGAATTTTACGGTGATTTCGTATCTCATTTTTTCGTTTTTTTTCGTCAAAATTATCCCTTAAATTTCACATTTCCGGTGCATCAATAACTTTTGTTATACACATGAGTGTCTTGCACATTTTTTAAATAATCGATTTAGTAGCTTTGATTGCTGATATTCATCAAATTAATGAAGAATTTGCCTTCGAAATTTGTTTACTTTTTTTCGCATCAATCGGTACACAATTGTTTATTTTATGCAAATGATGTTTACTGGACGAGAGTCGATCGCTCGGTAATTGGGGTGCTCCGCTGCGCCTGTGGCAGGAGATAACAATGAATAACATAAGAAAACTACGGAAGCTTAAACGTGCAGCGCGAAGGCGAGTTGTTCAACTCGCCAAGGCGCCTTGTTTCGGCAAAAAAGGCGAGAAGGCGACTTGTACAAACTCGCCAAGGCGCCTTGTTTAAGACGAGAAGACGAGAAGGCGACTTGTACAAACTCGCCTAAGCGCCTTGTCTAAGACGAGAAGGCGAGAAGGCGACTTGTACAAACTCGCCAAGACGCCTTGTTTAAGACGAGAAGACGAGAAGGCGACTTGTACAAACTCGCCTAGGCGCTTTGTCTGATAAGAGAAGGCGAGAAGGTGACTTGTACAAACTCGCCTAGGCGCTTTGTCTTTGATGAAAAGGCGTCTAGGCGACTTGTGCAAACTCGCCAAGGCGCCTTGTTTTAGACGAGAAGGCGAGAAGGCGACTTGTACAAACTCGCCTAGGCGCTTTGTCTTTGATGAGAAGGCGTCTATAGGCGACTTGTACAAACTCGCCAAGACGCCTTGTCTTAGACGAAGGTAATAAGGCGACTTGTACAAACTCGCCTAGGCGCTTGTCTTTGATGAGAAGGCGTCTAGGCGACTTGTACAAACTCGCCAAGGCGCCTTGTTTAAGACGAGAAGGCGAGAAGGCGACTTGTACAAACTCGCCAAAACGCCTTGTTTAAGACGAGAAGGCGAGAAGGCGAGAAGGCGACTTGTACAAATTCGCCAAGGCGCCTTGTTTAGGACGAGAAGGCGAGAAGGCGACTTGTACAAACTCGCCAAGGCGCCTTGTTTAAGTCGAGAAGGCGAAACCGACTTGTGAAAGTCGCCAAGGCGCCTTGTTTAAGACGAGATGGCGAGAAGGCGACCGTGTACAAACTCGCCAAAGTGCCTTGTTTAAGACGAGAAGGCGACTTGTACAAACTCGCCAAGGCGCCTTGTTTAAGGCGAGAAGGCGAGAAAGCGACTTGTACAAACTTACCAAGGCGCTTTGTTTAAGAAGAGAAGGCGAGAAGGCGACTTGCGCATATGGCCATGGCCGGCCGAGATCTAGACTTGCGCACGCGCGCTCGATCTCATCTGTAGGTACTGTACGTACATGGTCTAGAGATATAGGTAGTCTACATGTATATAGATCTAGATCTATAGGCCTACTACAAGTTAACGATCATGGCAGACCAAACAGACGAGAACAAGAACAACGGAGACAGTACTAGCAGTGATGAGAACGGCGAGGAGAAGAAGCAGCATAATGTGAAGATTCTCTTTAGGATGGGACCGGACAGAGCTCGAGAGGTGGAGGCAGTGCGGGGGGCAAATAGAGCTGATTTAATCGAACTTTCACAACAAGTAAGTATACTGTATAGGCCTAACTAGGTCTAGATCTAGGTAGACTATAACAAGTTAGGCAATCACGTCGAATAGGGGACCGGCAAAAATAACACGAGAAGGGATAGGGTTTTAGCGTTAGGCCGCCGACTAGATCTAACGTTAGGCCTAGATCTCTAACTTAGGGTGGAGTGTAGGGTATGTTTGCCGGCTGGTCCCCTATTCGACGTGATTACCACAAGTTACTTAGGCCATTTTCAGGGTCCCGTTTCATATTTAACCTGTTATCAATAACAAGTTGCAATAACTGTTAGACTATAAGCTACTGGAATCCTTGCATCTGATTGGCTGAGAGCAAATTTGTCAGAAATATCAGTTGTTACTGATAGTGATATTGTCGATATAAAAGTGATATAGGGCCTAGATCTAACGTTAGAGGCTAGATCTAGAGAATCTAACTTAGATCTAGACTAGTCTAGAGTACCGAATTGTGACGTATCTCGGAGGAGCATGATGAAAAACATCCACAGCCAAAATTTGGTAGGAATCGGGTCAACGGAGCCCGAGATATGACCACATTATTCATGAATACTTGTTGAAGTCAATGTATTGGCCTGGTTCTAAACTTTTAGAACCAGGCCAATAACACATTGACTTCAATGGGACTAGACTCTATTCTAGGTATAATTCATGTGGTCATATCTCGGACTCGGGCCCCGGCGGCCCGTTGAACTGATTCGTACCAAATTTGGGCTGTAAATGTTTTTCATCATGCTCCTCAGAGATATGAAAGAAAAAACAATGAAATCCAAAAAAAAATATTTTGTGACGTCATCACTTCGGTACTCTATTGATAACAAGTGTTATGAAACGGAGCTCAGGACAGGACTCTAGATCTCGATCTAACTGTTATTATTTCACTATCCTGGTCAATTCATGTCAGTTTACATTAGCCATAGACCCCTATAAAAAAAGTTAGAGCTATAGAGGTCTAGCCTTGACTTGAGACGAGGCGCGCTACCGATGATCCGTCGTACGATGAGCACAAAATAGCCTCACCCAGATCATACAAGATACAAGAAGTCTTTATTGGTCCATGCACAAAATACATGGAAATTTAGCTTCCAAAGGCTTTTCAACATGTTATTGACCTAAAACTATACCAAAAGGCCTATACAGTAACAATATAAACACGATATTAAGAAAACAATTACAACATCAATCCAGAAAGGGTGAACATGTACGCATACGAGAGTAATACAGTACAAAAGATGATTTACAAACTCATCAAAAGACGGATTTAACTTACCCCCCTAGCCACACCCCAGAAACCACAGAAGTAGCCACACCCCAGAAACCACAGAAGCTTAAAGCTCAACTTGAGTTGTTGAAGCCAAAAGTAAATTGGAAAGAATCGGTTAGATATATGTCCTTATATTGTTCCATTTACATATAAATATACCTACACCAGATATGGTTATAGTAAATAGTGTAAGTAAAATACGCGCTGTGATTGGTTGGATTAGTATCACGTGGCATTAAAGAATTACGGTATGTTTCACGATCGTGAAACATTTCTTTGATTCATGCACGGGGAATCCCGTGTTCAAATGAATGGGGATGAGTCACTCTTGTCCGATTCTGCTTGCGCGTTATACTAAAAGGGTACGCACACAAGCTTATAACAATGGGTACGCGCAGTAACAATATACGTCATAATGGCTTAGCACAATAAATAAAGTTGAAGACAATTCATTATTCCTAGGGCTAGGCCCTAGATCTAGGGGTCTATTTACTATAATAGATATTGCATGTTCTATCTATGCACCATTACTGGACTATGTGAACTCCAACTACTAAATTATCCCTCGTGCAGGTCTATTTCACCTCGGCCTTTGGCCTCGGTGAAACAAACCTGCACTTGGGATAATTTAGTAGTTTGTCGTGCCATAATCTAGTATAGTGCATGATAGACCATGCAATATCTATATAATAGTAAATAGTGTAAGTAAAATACGCGCTGTGATTGGTTGGATTAGTACCACGTGCCATTAAAGAATTACGGTATGTCACACCATCGTTAAACATTTCTTTGATTCATGCATGGGGAATCCCGTGTTAAACTGAATGGGGATGAATCTTGCCTGATTCCGCTAGCGCGTAAAAGCAACTTTTATGCGCAACAACAATATACGTCACAATCGATTAGCACAATTAATTAAGGCTAAGACAATGGATACGCGCCAGAAAAATACGCATAAAAATTAATACCAGAAAACACGCAGGAACGATCTACGTCATAATGGCTTAGCAAAATAAATAAAGGCGAAGAAACTGCAGCAGGCCTCGGGTTAGGCCTTAGATCTAGGGGTCTATTTACTATAACAGATATTACATGTTCTATTGATGCACCATTACTGGACTATATGAACTCCAAATACTAAATTATCTCTCGTGCAATTATATGTCACCAAGGCCGTATGATGCACATATTACGGTATATTCAACACCCTAGCATGCACTATATGTATAATATCAGATCTGGCAAAGGTTGAACTTGAGTATTGATTCTTACTGTGCGCAGTTGAGAATCCATCTAGTTATTTCTTGCCATAATATTGTGACAACTGACTTAATCTTGCTCCTCAGATTTTTGCAGATCAGCCTTTTGGTTCACAAGTCAGGCTGCAGTATTTCTCTCAGTCGTGGAATGACTGGGTCGATGTAACGGAGTCGTTCAGGCTAGAGACCAGTGTACAAATAAAGATGTTAGTGGATGATGGTAAGAAAATTAAATTCAGCATGATCAGTAGTAGCCAGATTTTGTTGAAGGATGCCAATGATAATTTGAATGTAAAACTTTAGCCAATGTAGGAAAACTGGGAGGTGCCAATCACAGTTCCCAAAACAATTGAATTTACTTGTCTTTTGCTATTGACTTGGCTATAGCCAGATTAGAGGCTTGTTTGGTAGTGGGTGAAAATCTCTCTTTGGTCTCGCCCATCAAAGGTGTAGGCGAGACTAGGGGATTCGAGTTCAAATTTTTACATTTTCTGCTGGGGTTTGTAATTTTGAACCTTTGTTTAACTTGGATGGTAGATGCCATACAGTGACCTAAATATTATTTAGGGGTCAAAGGTCACGTATATAGGTAAAAGGTCAAACAAGGTCAGATATTAACATTTACCTGCAAGTTTCTAAGTAGGGGGTTAATGATAACTTCAGAACCATAAGCCCATTTGTGGGTACAACCCATGAGACCGACACCCACGAGTCCGACGGCCCACGAGACCGACAATAAGTAAAATAGGCCAACGAGATCGACTTTAAATGAAATAGGCCCACAAGACCGACAGCCCACTAGATAGACAATAGCTAATAAAGGTACACGAGACCAACATCACAAAAATATGACCCACGAGACAGAAAATACGCAATTTAGGTCCATGACACCGACGGTAGACCAAAACAGCCCACGAGACCGACAGTACAGAAAGTGAGCTTATAAGGCAGACGTTATCCAAAACAAACCCACGAGGACGACAGGATAAACAGCGCCAGCTTGTGACCATATATAGAAAAGTATTTGTACAGGATGTCTCAAAATTGTTAGGTAGCGCCTTTGTGAAGGAGACAATAGATTCGAAAGAGCAGGGCTTAAATTAACCCAAGGCCATGAGGCCATTGCCTTGGATGCCCCCTTAAGTGGCCTTAATGCCCCTTCCAAAAGTCCCTGTTTGTCCTTGGAGATTTTGGGTGCCCTTTCTAGACATTTACATTCGTACTGTAATGAAAAAAAAGTGCCCTATGGAAAAAGTGGCCTTGCCCTAAATCTAACGAAATTTAAGGCTTGAAAGAGTGATATTCAGGGGACTGCCCTCCCATAGCGGATCTACGGGGTTGTGGGCTGCAAAAAAAATGGCGTGCATTGTGATATACATGTACCCATGACTTACCACGTACATGTAGCATGTGAAAAACACGCACGTGGTGACGTCCCGACAAGCGGTCAAAATTGATGCTTATTTTGCTCTTTTCTCAGCAATTACGCAATTTTCTGCAAAATCCTTTGGTGTGTAGTATTTATTCACTATGCTTGATATTTTAGAAGGAAAACTTGTGTTTTAATTTTTTTATCATGACCACTACTCAAGATTATCTTTAACGTGCAATATATTGCAAATTTTGCTAGGGGCAGAGGCGTTTTTAAAGTAAATTTTGACTGCGTGCAGTCGAGAATCCTTTTTTCTTCTTCTTCTTCTTCTTCTTTTTCGTTTCAACCTGAAAAAAGTCAATAAATTATCTTTTTCTGTATTTCTTTTTTTTTTAGGAAGCACTAAAAGGGCAGATGATGATTCAAGAAAGAGAAAACTATTAGATGTTTTCAAGAATGTGGCACAAACAAAAATGAAGAAGACATCTATGAAATCTCGGGGAGAGGTATGATTGTTTTTGTTTTTTTCATTATATTTATGCCTCTGCCTGATAAGGGATTGAGGGATTCATAAAATTTGGTAAAAATCTTCCTTGGAGAATGTAATGTAATATATGATAGAATGGGCTACCTAGTCCCCAAAAGTGTCCATGGACAGAGGACCCTGATGATATAAGGGAATCTTTTTTTTGGGGGGGGGGTAGGTGAGAAATAAGATCCTGCTTGAAAATTCATATTTTAAACTTTGCCTTGAAAATTGCTTGTGTCTCGCCTGCGTATAGTGGAAGCGAGATCTATTATAGGCATCACTATTTTCAGTGGCATTGGCAGTACTTGTCGTCAACATCGAAGTCGTCAACAATGGTGTATTCTTGATAACTTTCCAAAGTATTGAGGTCAATCCTCCAAATTCACACCATATGTACATTACTCAAAAGGGCAGGTCAAAATTTGAGTATGGCCTGAATCTGACTCAAAGGTGAAAGATCCATGAACCTGGCCTGAAAATCACTGTACTTTCAACTACTTTCTATAGCTTTAAGGTAGGATGATCAAATTTGCACCCTAGGATCATTACCCAAAGGCGCAGTTTAAGTAAGAATATGGACTAAATATGGGTCATACTAGTATTCCATGAATGATTTTTTTTTTTCAAAGGCCCACAAAGTCCTACTGAAGAAATGAAGGAGGCAATAAATGATGAGCCTTTCTCATACATTTTGCAGGTGCGAATAAACATTGGATGGAGACACTTTCAGACTGGCAGCAAAGATTATGTGCAGGTTAAGTCAAACCAAGGCGGAGGGACTGTCATCCAACAAGTACCAAGAGACTCATCGTATGAAAATCTACTAGAAATCTCCGCCAAAGCTTTTTTTCCAGGTGGAAAAAGCTCCAAAGGAAATTTGAAAGAAATGGAGAAGGAACTCAGAAACTTCCAAGGACAGCTGCTTGATACAGATTTCAGCTTGGAACAGCTGTATGCAAAATATGGGAGCCGCACCAGAATCTATTTGTTCACAAAACAGAAGGTACATGCATGTATAGTTATCCTCAGAAAGTGAATGCTTTTGGTGTCAATTCTTTCCACAACAATTAGTGAAATTGAGTTATCCAGATTTGGATAATCCAGATAATCCCATGGGGGGCTTCCCCTTTTCCGCGACCATTCCGCCGCGCAAAATTATTTGACCGCGCCGCTCAGTGACTCTTTACTTTAAAGTCTCGCGCATCTTTTAAAACAATTTTTGCGAAAATCGGGCATACCGTTACGGCGCTGCATGATATACACGTCCGTCAGACCAAAAGTGGCTCAAAAACATGATTTTGTGTACAAAGTCAATGCAAATGGAGTTTTCTCCTCTTATTCATAAAGATATGATTATTTTCACTTTCATTGGCTGAAATTAATTTATTATAGCATTATTATGCTTCAAAAAGGTTCTATGATAAATTTTGCGAAAAAACAACAAAAACAAAAGGTAAAAAAACAAAGAAATACATAAGAAATTCGTAAAACAATAAAAAACAAAAGAAATAAATTTGATACTGAATTTTTTTTCAAGTACAATTGTTAGGAATGCTACAAAGAGTATTTTCGCAAAAGATGAGCATTTTAGAAGCTTTATTTAGTGATTTAGAGCAAAAAGTATGATTTCATGCATAAATTAGCATAATTAAATAATATAAAATAAAGCAACATACTTTTGGGAAAACAAACAATACAGCCTTGTAGACACACTACCAGCGTGCAAAATTTTGCGGCGATCGCGCGACCGGCGGCCAAGATCTTAGGGGGGGGGGGTTATCATGGCCCCCCCTAGTCTTCACAGCTACAGTTTTGATCCGATCTGTTATTTTTGTCGAGCGACCCAAGGTGAAGCGAGACTAAGGGATCCTCGGTGGCATCCGTCCGTCGTTCGTCCGTATCATTAATCTTTTTACCTCCTAGATAAATTACAGTTCTATGGCGGTTTTGTGTACAAACTTGTCCCAATCGGCAATTACCGCAGTTAAGTGTTAATAACCCCTTATCTTCTTATAAAAGATAATTTAAGCGCACATAAAATTGTTTATCATTCATAATTCTGTCTTCTTGAAATCCCAGTGAATGAACGTCAGACCACAGTAGCTATGCAGATTCCAAACGCCAGCACAGCGTGTACCAACGATCGCATCCCTGGAAGTGACGTCGGCCGGAGTTTTCCGGAAACCATTCCAGGTAGGACAAATTTGCATTTACAAACAGGATATGTTCGTATAGAAGGTAACTTAAGTGCACATAAAAAGGACTCTGTGTATCATTACTAATTCCTTACCTATTCTCTCTTCTTTAAATCTCAGTGAATAAACGTCAGACCACAGTAGCTATGCAGATTCCAAACGCCAGTACAGCGTGTACCTCTGATCGCCTCCCTGGAAATGACGTCGGCCGGAGTTTTCCGGAAACCATTCCAGGTAGGACAAATTTGCATTTATACACAGCATATGTTCGCATAGAAGGTAATTTAAGTGCACATAAAAAGGACTCTGTGTATCATTACTAATTCCTTACCTATTCTCTCTTCTTTAAATCTCAGTGAATAAACGTCAGACCACAGTAGCTATGCAGATTCCAAACGCCAGTACAGCGTGTACCGATGATCACATCCCTGGAAGTGACGTCGGCCGTAGTGTTCCGGAAACCATTCCAGGTAGGACAAATTTGCATTTACACACAGCATATGTTCTTATTGAAGGTAACTTAAGTGCACATAAAAAGGACTCTGTGTATCATTACTAATTCCTTACCTATTCTCTCTTCTCAGTGAATATTATTATTATTAGTATTATTAATTATTAATTATTAATTATTAATTATTAATTATCAATTATCTATTATTTATTAATTATTAATTATTAATTATTATTAATTATTAATTATTAATTATTATTAATTATTATTATTATTATTATTATTATTATTATTATTAGCCTAGTTGTGGATAATGGGGAATTTTCATGGTGAAAAACGCGTCTAAAAGGAGAAACAACCATTTCGGCGAAAATATCGTTTCCCCTTAGCGTTTTAGATGGTCATAAAATCTCAACTTCGCGAAGTTGAGGTGCCATCTATTGAGGGATGGTAGATCTAGCCTACTCGATGATGTAGACATGGCACGTACCATCCTATCCCCATAATAGGGGTTTGAATTAACAGTCAATTTGGTGAGTTATTAAATGTGTCGTGAAAATATGGTCCTTAAGGGAAAGTCATCAAACAATCAATATTTAACAAAAGAGGAATTATATCTTTATTATCTCTTCAGTAACAGATTAATTGACTTCCCGTTCTTCCCTGTAGAAATTTTGGACTGAATCTGTGAATTTTCTAAAAAAAAAGTTATAAACCCCCCTGTAAATTGCCAAGTCCAAAAGTTATATTTTTGCTGTCTCGGCCGGCGCGGCAAAAGCGCAATGTCACGTGTCCGATGGTCCGATCCCGCGCCGCGCGCGTTGCATGCACGTACGTGAGCACGTGCAGATTATGCATCTTGCATGCTTGGATCATGGCCGGCGTCGCCGTATCACCTTAATTGTCTCCAAATGGCATTGCTTTGACTTGCAACTCTGAGTCTTGTAGGTAAGTTTGTCATTTCTTTTATTATCGGTTTACTCGAAAAGAACTGAATTTATTAAATCTAGCTTATCTCTATCCAAATTAAGCAAGATAATTGTCATCGCGGTACCCAAGTCGCGAGCTCGCACTCGCAGGGTCCATGACATGACCGAGTGCTTTTGACAAACCAGCAGGGAACGTGCACTGAGTTCCCCAGAGTAGCCCCGTAGTATTGGCTTAGATCTAGACTACATTCACCGTGTAGCAGTCAATAATGTGAATGGTGTGGAATCTAGTGAACATTGATTAATTTGCTTATTTTGCTCCCTCCTATTGGATGATTCGAATTTGTTTGATGGAAACAAGTGTAAATATTATCTGTCTGAAAAGTAATTCCCAACTTCTGACTTGGTCCTGGACTCGCTTGGTCTCACTCTTGGCTCTTGGCTTGCCTCTTCTCTTGCGTCTTGCCAAATCTTGGTTAGAATTAATTCAGGGAATTAGGTTAGAATTATATCTAGAGATCTATATTCTAAAACCTTTTCCACGCCCATGTCCATGTTGACGACCACGGTCTTGGCCCTTGGCAGCCCTTGGCCTTGGCCAGGCCTGGTCTTGGCGGCAGTTTTTCAGTAGATCTAGAATAGATGAGGCCATCGAGATCTAGATCTACTAGGAGGCTAGCCGCTAGGGCCATGTCCCACCACAACAAGAGCCAGGCCCAGAGGCAGAGGCCGTTAGTAATTACCGCCGCATGCATTATTTTGCACACACATCCAATTGGAGCTAAATTTTTGGGTACTAGGGTAGATCTAGATCTAGATCTAGACCTAGATCTATAGAAGTCTAGATCTAGATCTATAGACTGATCTCGAATCTATAGCACATTGATTTAGGGAGTTAACTTTACTTAGTCTAGATCTATATTGAAACACAAACATTGTAGAATCTATTAGATTAGTCTCGTGTGAATTATCTGACTGGGCTCCATTTTAATTAAGTTTTGAAGTTAAAGCTGCAGTAGAGTCGAGTGTTGTTACCGGACCCTCAGGGGTTGTAGTAAAGTTACCACTGATAATTACACTAGACAGACTTACCGCTCTTGTCCAGTGCTAAGTTTTTATGCAACGGTACCGCTGAACTTAAAGTTAATGTTGTTTTCAAGACTTATCGCTGAATTTAGAAAAGAGCACTTAGACCTACTAATACTATTACCTTAGCTTAGGCGATGGTTCTTGTACGCTCCACTTCACTATACTACACGAACCATCAGGGTCATTCCATAGGAATTGGACCGTCCATTCACTAAAGTGCTAGATCTACATGAACTGATGCAAAAATATGAACTTACTTGCAACGGCGTAGCCATGATTCTGTGTTCATATCTACTGCAGATATCGTGTTTTTATTTTTATTTTTGTTGTAAAGTTACAACGAAAAATGAATTATATGACAACAAACAAGTCACTTCAGACTTCTCATCATCATCGCCATCCTTGTTTCCTACATTGTCAGCATCACTTCCATCAACCCGTGGTCAGATTTTTGTGAACACTGCAAAATCAAATTTGCACCAGTAAAGCCTCTTCAAGAAAGGCAAGGAAAGGAAGAAGAGAATTGGAATATTGTATTTTTTTAAATTGAAAAATCATTAATTTTTTTTTTTCTTTTTACACGTATAATATGTTATTTGGCACAACCAAGCGTAAGGAAATTTTAAAAAGTTAAGAGCGAGCCAAAATTTTGACCGTTTTGAATGAAAATCTAATTTTGTGATATTTTGACAATATCATAAATATTGTATCATAATGTTAAGCGTATTAAGCCACTAATCCAAACAATGAAATGCCAATAAAATGGATACAAAGACATGGGACCAATGCTAACAAGCATCTAGGCTAACGAAAACACACTCTGCGTTCATAACTACTGCTGATTATGAACCTTTTCTCTACATAGATTTCACAAAAAATAATCATAGATAATGCCTAAAGATTTACATGAATTTTCATCAAGAGTTTCCCTTTTTATTGTTCTCTATGCTTATAAAAGTGTAATGCACCTGTCAATTGTATGACCCACCCCATGAACCCCGGGGATGGTGCGTCACTTGTCTAATGTGCGTCGGATTTTACTATACCATGACGCACATATGCGGCAAAACTATGACGAACTTCAGGCTACCAATGACGGTACCTCGGTC
The DNA here is from genome assembly GCA_037976565.1 of Mesocentrotus franciscanus. NCBI lineage: Eukaryota > Metazoa > Echinodermata > Echinoidea > Camarodonta > Strongylocentrotidae > Mesocentrotus > Mesocentrotus franciscanus. Next base: position 9,898,719 of record CP137673.1, read on the forward strand.
AAAATTATGACGCACCAGTTGTTGATTTTGACTGTCATTTTGACGCACATTCGACATGGTCAAAATGATACAGAACGTGTTTTTCCTGATTTGCGATCGGGGTCTAATCTCATTTCCAGGCACGAGCACTCGTTTGTTGTTGCAATACCGTTCCCCCACCTGCACCGTGCACGGCACAATGTTTTCTGTTTTCTAGTAGACATCTACGATAGATCTACTGGGATGGTGGTGAAGGGCTTAATTTTTTGCCATAAAATGCCCTTGTTTTTATATAATATTCCCTTTTCTGAAATCTATCATTAATACGCTCTAGATCTATTATCAAAATCAAAGTAAAATACAGAATACGTACGGTCAGATTTGTTTCATATTTCTTCAAGTCTTTTTATTAAATGCGCGATGGTGATGCACAGCGGTCGTCACTTGGATCTCACACTCATCACATGGATGAGTTTGTTTCGCTGCACTGCGCAATGTCTGGCTTTTACATACACATTTCAAGGCACGTAAGATGCTGCGAACGTAAAGCGCATTTAAACGCCGCTTACTTCAGTCCGATCACTACGTATTGAACCCACAGAAAACCAACCGCATGGCGATCTGCGATACATGTGCTTTCCTATGCGAAAAATTGTCTGTAGCTTGTCGAGTGCTGAGCTGAAAGTTAGTAGTACAAATTTAAGTGCCAATTACAAATCAATTTGAAGATCGTATTATAAGTATGATCGTAAGTAATAGTACTTGCATTGTTCGTGTTACGGTGACCAGCGCATTAATTTCACTCTTTAATTTGGCAATTGCTTGCAAGAACACATTGATTTTCAGCAATACACGACGGGATCGAGGAGTTTTGACTTTTGTGACCAGTGGCAGTAGCAGTGCAGTGAAAGTGATGGGATCTATGCAATTTCGTGCTGAAAACTACACAATTTGACAATTTCTAAAGATCGAGGTATGTATTAACAGTAAAAAAAATAATAATTTCAATGGTCAGGGATGCCTTTGATTAACTTAAAAATATGGGATACTGAGAATATTTTGATTCAAATGCGTCGGGAATACACGTGGACGTGGTGTGATGCCGAATCTCAGCAGTTTTGTGTCGCCTTTTCAAAATTCAACGCATATTTGTTTCTTGTATTTCGTTCATATCTGATTTGATGTTCTTGCCTGTAGATCTATATCATGAACTAGGCCTGAGTCATTACGGTTTTTTTGCTAAACGTTTAACCGTCAATTTTAAACGGGCGGTTTCGTTTAACCGTTATGAAAATACACGTATTTTTACATGTATGTAAATTCTCAAGTATTAAGTCATTTCGAACAAGACATATCATGTAATCATGTTCATGAAAAGAGGCTTAAAATGGAACTAAAAAACGAGACTTCGTTGCCGATACGGAGGTCTAAAAACAATAATTAATAGCTTGACTTTGTTGCCGATACGGAGGTCTAAAAACAATAATTAATGGCTTGACTTTGTTGCCGATACGGAGATCTCAAAACAATAATTAATGGCGGGACTTTGTTGCCGATACGGAGGTCTACAAACAATAATTATTGGCTTGACTTTGTTGCCGCTACGGAGGTCTAAAACAATAATTATTGGCGGGACTTTGTTGCCGATACGGAGGTCTAAAAACAATAATTAATGGCGGGACTTTGTTGCCGATACGGAGGTCTAAAAACAATAATTAATGGCGGGACTTTGTTGCCGATACGGAGGTCTAAAACAATAATTATTGGCGGGACTTTGTTGCCGATACGGAGGTCTAAAACAATAATTAATGGCGGGACTTTGTTGCCGATACGGAGGTCTACAAACAATAATTATTGGCTTGACTTTATTGCCGCTACGGAGGTCTAGAACAATAATTATTGGCGGGACTTTGTTGCCGATACGGAGGTCTAAAAACAATAATTAATGGCGGGACTTTGTTGCCGATATGGAGGTCTACAAACAATAATTATTGGCGGGACTTTGTTGCCGCTACGGAGGTCTAAAAACAATAATTAATTGCTTGACTTTGTTGCCGATACGGAGGTCTAAAAACAATAATCAATTGCTTGACTTTGTTGCCGATACGGAGGTCTACAAACAATAATTAATGGCGGGACTTTGTTGCCGATACGGAGGTCTAAAAACAATAATTAATTGCTTGACTTTGTTGCCGATACGGAGGTCTAAAAACAATAATTAATGGCTTGACTTTGTTGCCGATACGGAGATCTCAAAACAATAATTAATGGCGGGACTTTGTTGCCGATACCGAGGTCTACAAACAATAATTATTGGCTTGACTTTGTTGCCGCTACGGAGGTCTAAAAAAATAATTATTGGCGGGACTTTGTTGCCGATACGGAGGTCTAAAAACAATAATTAATGGCGGAACTTTTTTGCCGATACGGAGATCTCAAAACAATAATTAATGGCGGGACTTTGTTGCCGATACGGAGGTCTACAAACAATAATTATTAGCTTGACTTTGTTGCCGCTACGGAGGTCTAAAAACAATAATTAATGGTGGGACTTTGTTGCCGATACGGAGGTCTAAAAACAATAATTAATGGCGGGACTTTGTTGCCGATACGGAGGTCTACAAACAATAATTAATGGCGGGACTTTGTTGCCGATACGGAGGTCTAAAAACAATAATTAATTGCTTGACTTTGTTGCCGATACGGAGGTCTAAAAACAATAATTAATGGCGGGACTTTGTTGACGATATGGAGGTCTAAAAACAATAATTAATTGCTTGACTTTGTTGCCGATACGGAGGTCTACAAACAATAATTATTGGCGGGAATTTGTTGCCGATACGGAGGTCTAAAAACAATAATTAATGGCGGGACTTTGTTGCCGATACGGAGGTCTAAAAACAATAATTAATTGCTTGACTTTGTTGCCGATACGGAGGTCTACACTCTACAAACAATAATTAATGGCTTGACTTTGTTGCCGATACGGAGGTTTAAAAACAATAATTATTGGCGGGACTTTGTTGCCGATACGTAGGTCTAAAAACAATAATTAATGGTGGGACTTTGTTGCCGATACGGAGGTCTAAAAACAATAATTAATGGCTTGACTTTGTTGCCAAAACGGAGGTCTAAAACAATAATTATTGGCGGGACTTTGTTGCCGATACGGAGGTCTTAAAACAATAATGAATGGCTTGACTTTGTTGCCGATACGGAGGTCTAAAACAATAATGAATGGCTTTAGTTTGTTGCCGATACGGACGTCTAAAAACAATAATTAATGGCGGGACTTTGTTGCCGATACGGAGGTCTAAAAACAAGAATTAATGGCGGGATTTTGTTGCCGATACGGAGGTCTACAAACAATAATTATTGGCGGGATTTTGTTACCGATACGGAGGTCTAAAAACAATAATTATTGGCGCGACTTTGTTGCCGATACGGAGGTCTAAAAACAATAATTAATTGCTTGACTTTGTTGCCGATACGGAGGTCTAAAAACAATAATTATTGGCGGGACTTTGTTGCCGATACGGTGGTCTAAAAACAATAATTATTGGCGGGACTTTGTTGCCGATACGGAGGGCTGAAAACAAATGAATCGGCGTCAATGTGCCGATGCAAATATGAACAAAATATTAAGGACAAAAGCAAAAACAACACGCATGTAACAAACTGCAAGAAAATAACGGTTAAACGGAGCGAGAAATGCTAAACGGTTTTGATGAATGCGGTCGTTTAACCGTCGGTTAAACGTTTTGACTCAGGCTTATCATGAACAAACTATTTAATAAAATTTCTTAATATTTTTTGCGTGAGTTGTGTGCAATGAAACTATTAAAAGTAGTCTAGGTCTAGATCTATTTTTTTCTGAGATTTATGATTGGATGTTTTAGTTGCAATGGTTACCGTTTGAACTTGAAATGAAAATCCATCAATTAAATTTTTGCATTTTCTCAAATGCCCCTCATGTCAACCAATTTTGTTGTGCTGTTTCTCAAATGTGCCACTTATAAAAATAAGCTGTGCTAAATTTGAAACAAATTGGTCTTTGTCTTCTGGGGCCACATGACCCCTAAAGTTTGTATGCGAAAACAAGTTTTCTGCAGGATATAACACAAAAATTTATACGTGGGACTGTACTAAACATTTTGGTGCTACATGCTCACTTTGTAAGGCGTTTGCCGAAAAACTAAGACAGATATGTTCAAGATCTGAAAATGTGATAAAGATGAGATGTTGAAAATTACTCTCCACCCATTTTTTGCATGAGATATTCCGACGTGGCATGGTAAAAAGAATTGTGAAAAATGGTAAAAACTTGTAAATTTGGCAAAAATGCCATTTTCGTTTTTTTTTTTTACTGTGGCACGTTAAATAAACCCGTGCCAAAAATAGGTAGAGAGTAATTTTTAACATCTCATCTATACTACATAGAGAGCAGTGGCGGATCAGGGGCGCAACAGGCGTGCGCCCCCCCTATTTTTTGGATACCACCCATTGAACATACATGTTAATTTTCGAAAAATTTCGGCTGTGCCCCCCCCCTATTTTCAAATCCTGTATCCGCCGCTGGAGAGATCTTGATCATATCTTTCTTGATTTCTTAGCAAACGTCTGTCGAAGAGAACGCATAGCACCAACATTTTTAGTTCAGTCCCATGTATAGATTTTTGTGTTATATCCTGCAGAAAACTAATTTTCGCATACAAACTAGCGGTCATGTGCCCCAGAAAACGAAGACCAATTTGTTTTAAATTTAGTACAGCTTATTTTTTATAATAATTGGCATATTTGAGGAACGGTTGACATGAGGGGCATTTGATATGCACCCTATGCCCCCACCCCTAGTTACGTTCCTGTAAAGGTTGTTGATTTTTTATTGAATATCTTTGAATATCATAAACTCATACTGTATTTGCTACTTGTTTTATGCCTATCTGACAGTTGTAACGTGCCACACCTGCCCACATCACCTTGCTCCAACTGCCTACTACACCTGTGTACTGTGGTCCATTGTTGCATCACTTAAGGTATGTAGAAACCCACGAATCATAAATTTACTTATATTGATTGATATGGAAATATTTTTATCTTCAAGAATATATTAAATTTTTCTGGCAGGGTACTTGTATATGAAAACTAGAAAACTTTTTTTGAAAATACATGGGGGGTATTTTGGCCCCCTTTGATCTACACAACAGATCACGAGATCAACAGAAAATTTGGCACATGCATAGAATCTGACGTGAACTGCATGTCACTGTCAGCAAAAAATAAAATATTTTAAAGTAAACAGTCAGGAAAATGGCTAGATCAGAAAAATCACTGCACTTGGGCCTTCAATATTTTTCTCTCAATGCACTCACCATTAGTGCATAGATTTGTGTGCACCCTCAAAATCATATTCAGTCATTAACTAATAATTGAATGTCTTTAGAATATCAAGAAATTAATTTTTTCTTGATTTCTCTATTTTTTTTTTATAAACAGACAGCCACCATGGCTTCACCATCGCCACCACTCATTATGACTACCATTGAAGTAGACGGGAAGGAGGTTCTTAAGAAGATCATGCGGGTGAAGACAATTGGGGAAGTTGAACAAGAAGCGCGAAAGGTGTATGCTAGGTTAAAATCCCTAATCAGAGAACGTGTTATGGTGTACAAACCAATTTTTGAAACTTATGTAGACGTTATAGAGCATGAATGTGTGGAGAATGACAAGATTCTTGTCTTGTCAGAAAAAGCCAAAATATTTGGAAAAGGTGGTAAGAAACTCAATAAATACCATGCAAGTATTAATGATGCTGCCGTTCAAATTGCAAAAGAAAATCCGATACTTGTAAGCAACAAAGGACTCCTCCTTGAAAAAGCAAGACAGAGGGTACATGCAAGGGGGTACACCTATCAACATGGAAGTAAAACCAGGAGTAAAGTGTTTGGTAAAGTAAAAGAGGAAAAGCCTGTCTATGCGAAGGAAGCTGCACGAGACGACCGCCAAGCTGAGGTGAATGAAAAGATCTTAAGTTTTGAAACACAACTTGGATATTTGGAAAAGGGGAAAGAAAGAGCAGTAAACTCAAATAACTATGGACAGGCAGCATCATTTGAGCAGCAGTGTGTCGAGCTCAAACTCAAAGTGAGAAAGCTAAAGTTTGAAAAGTCTGAAATAGAGGCAAAGAATAAAAGCTTGAAAAGTAGAAGAATGAAAAGAAAAAGCAAAGAAAGTGGGGGAAAAAGATGCTGCTGGGCCATCAAAGAGGAGCAAAGTTGTGGACTGTCGGTCATCAGCAGCTGAGGATGAAGTTGCAGTTACTGAGGCAGAGGAACATAGTCAGGATGCTGAAACGTTGGTCAGAGAGTTGGTAGAACAATTAGTACACAAGACTATCGAGTCCGTTGGGTCAGGTGAAGAGACTGCAGAGAGCATTTTGAAAGGCATCATGTCTGGAAGTGTGGTTGTACGTGAAGCAGACTCAAGCTGCGATGAACTGGAAGATGGAAATACCGATGGAGACCGCAATGATGAAGATGATGGATTGGAAGGAAGCAATGATTCTAATTGATATAAAGATATGCTATCTCGAGAAAATTTCTCAGAATCATTTACCAAGAAAGATGGAATTTACTTCTCTGCATGATCAGGGGTAGCATTGAGTAAATTCATTGAAATTAAGGAATGCATGTGTCATGCACACAAACAACCATGTCAACGATGCCCGTCATTAATAAAAATGGCAACAGCAGTTCAAGAACGAGGAATTGTGGGACTTTCTGAGTTGTACCATATGACAACAGAGACAACTTATAGAAGTGACAAAGCCTTGAAGAAGGTAATGCAAATACCAGTTGTTGCATTTTTAGCCGGTAGTACAAAGAAACGTCTGTTTGTGACAGAATATATGCAAAATTTGGACTACACAAAGATCATTCGCCACCTCAACCTTATGCCTCCTAAATCTGTCGTGAATTTCTCTAAAGAGGAGATGAGGAAGATTTGTTCACTGGCAACAAGTGAGAAGGACAGAGGTCTCATTAAGTATGTAGCAATAAAGTCGCAGAACTTAACCACTAAACAAAGCAGGAAGATGATGGGAATCAATGATCCCAAGGCACTTGTCACTAGCACCTTGCATGCCATCAATCAGCAACAAGTAATCCGTGACTCATTATGGAATCTGGCAGCAGCTCAAGCAGAAGCTGAGCAAAAGGCCATGGTAGGAAACACTGCTGATGATAACGATTCAGACCACGATTCAGACCAAGGCCTTTCAAATTCAGACAGTGAGTCAGACGTCGACCAATCCGCTACACATGCTCAGATTGAAACCGATTCAGAATCTGATAATCCAGAAGATTACCTGAGCATAAAAGACACAAATTGTGACGAAGCTAGACAGAAGGTGAAAAAACTGTCAAGAATGATCTACCGAAGGACAGAAAGAATGATTGCCAAGAAAATTTCACAAGAACGTTTGCTCAAGCGAGCATTACCCAAGCGTGTGTCCAGAATACTTAAAAAGTATCCGGACATTGGAAAAGTCATTGAGAAATATGTACACGACAACTTGGTAGGAGCTGATGCATGGAGGAGAACAGGAGTGTTAACATTTGACGGGAATTTGAATAGAGGGAGGAGGGTCACATACGCAAGGATCTGCGAGTATCTTCAACGACATTATCAGGACAAGTTTGCTTATGGGACAATTGTACAGCTGTGCATCTGTCACAATAGGAGACGGATTTCTGCCAAGCGTTATAAAGGCGTGGCGCAAATTACATCAAGAAGAGCGCGAAAAGGGTGGAACATACGGTTGAATCCAGACAATCATTGGAGCAATTCATTGTACAAAGGTTTGGATAAGCTGCAGCTAAAGGATGGGATGAATAAGCTGGTCCTCAATAGAGATGATGCGGCTGGTTTCCGCCTTGATACAACCTACACCCACAAGCAATACCAGACGATATCAGCGAAGGACAAGCCAGAGCTAACCATCCGCACAGACTACGTCAACAAGTATAAATCTGTTTTACAGACAAGCATGAACCTCGTCATGGAAACAGAAAATACTGCACAGAAGGTACTAGGCGTTGTCAAGGCTCATCAACTCTATCCAAAAGATCCCTCGCAGCACATTGCTGATCTTTACATGATGAGTAGAATGGAGGAATATGATCTTGACATGCACAAGCCAATTGATTGCATTCGCGTGGATGGAGCTTCAGACGAAGGGCCTACCCATCTGGAGGTCCAATTTCTATGGACAGAATGGCACCTGAAAATGTCCAAAGTTTGTACAATGGTGACAGCACGTTATGCAGGTGGGAGCTATCTGAATCGTGTTGAACTTATGAACGGCTGTCTTACCAGAGCACATTCGAACATGTTTATACCTTCAACCATACATGGCTCCAATTTCAATGAATCTGGATTAGATGAGGAAGTTCTCGAAAGAAATCTCAGAACAGCAACTCAAGTCTACATTAACCGGTGCGATGGGGCACCTGCTGGAAGTTCGACAATCAAACTCGTGGAAGGGTGCAGGGACGATACAGCAGCCGAGATTCATGCAAGGAAGCCACATCTTCTGACTTTTCTAAAAGGAACCATGAAGAAGAAAGAAGAATTGAAGCAACAACATCCAGACTTGCATGCTCACTTTCAGAAGGTGTGGGACTTGCGAGGCGACACATGCAAAGGGATCTTCCCCACTATATCTTCCAGCTGCTACCCTGCTACGACAAATGTTGTCCCCACCCAGTGTGCCAAAGAGAGAAAGAGGACTTCCATTGGTTTGACGGTGGGCCTCCGTTGTCTTTTGTTCCAGTACCTGTTGCTGACCCTAACAGATCATGGGGTGGAATCTGCAGCACATGTACTGGGCACTGCAATGGGCATTATCTGCAGTTTCCTAACAATACAACAGGCAGAAAGTGTTTCCCTCCACGTGATATCATAGAGGATGCCTTTAAAACTCTTGAAAGACCAGATGGTGTATTTCGAGAGGAGAGTGTCGAGGAGTTGGCAAGAGCCAATTTATTATCTACGGATGATGTAAAGATGTGGTTAGAACATCTGGAATCTGTTAAGCAGAGACAGCTATGTGGTGCACGTAAAGCGCAGACCACAAGAATGGCCAAGAAACAAGCAGCAGAACAAAGAGTGCAAACTGTGAACATGGTGACAGTCCCTGCAGATAGTGATGGTGATGATGAGGCAGAAGATGACTTCTGTTGGTGCCATCAAGGAGAATATGGAAAAATGATAGGTTGTGACAATGCTGAATGTGAACAAGAGTGGTTCCATTATGAGTGCGTTGGTATTAGATGGAAACCAAGAGGTTCATGGTACTGTCCCAATTGCAGGCAGCATTAAACATAAGCTGTGTAGCATATCGAAATGCTCCTCAAATTGATCAACTTGCTACACAACTTTAGTAGTGTTATACAGGGTCATTGAACTTAGCCTTTTATTTGACAGCTTTGCATGAAATAAAAAAAAAGTGTGCAATTCGATTGTCAAAGTTGCAGATAAAGTCAAAAGTAATGAAACATGCGAAACATTGAATCCTTTCGTCAAGTACAGGGTGTATATTATGATTAGAGTAGGAATAACGAACTGCCTGCAGTCGAGGCCAGATTGTTTATGTCATTGAACTTAGCCTTTTTATTTGACAGCTTTGCATGAAATCAAAAAAAGTGTGCAATTCGATTGTCAAAGTTGCAGATAAAGTCAAAAGTAGTGAAACATTGAATCCTTTCGTCAAGTACAGGGTGTATATTATGATTCCAGTAGGAATAACGAACGACCTGCAGTTGATTGTTTATGTCATTGAACTTGGCCTTTTTATTTGACAAATGTGCATGAAATCACAAAAAGTGTGCAATTCGATTGTCAAAGTTGCAGATAAAGTCAAAAGTAATGAAACATGTGAAACATTGAATCCTTTCGTCAAGTACAGGGTGTATATTATGATTCCAGTAGGAATAACGAACGGCCTGCAGTCGATTGTTTATGTCATTGAACTTGGCCTTTTTATTTGACAAATGTGCATGAAATCACAAAAAGTGTGCAATTCGATTGTCAAAGTTGCAGATAAAGTCAAAAGTAATGAAACATGCGAAACATTGAATCCTTTCGTCAAGTACAGGGTGTATATTATGATTAGAGTAGGAATAACGAACTGCCTGCAGTCGAGGCCAGATTGTTTATGTCATTGAACTTAGCCTTTTTATTTGACAGCTTTGCATGAAATCAAAAAAAGTGTGCAATTCGATTGTCAAAGTTGCAGCTAAAGTCAAAAGTAATGAAACATGTGAAACATTGAATCCTTTCGGCAAGTACAGGGTGTATATTATGATTCCAGTAGGAATAACGAACGGCCTGCAGTCGATTGTTTATGTCATTGAACTTTGCCTTTTTATTTGAGATTTTGTACATTTACTAAAAAAACAATATCTGTACTTTTAACTTGATTCCTTAAAGTGTTCATGACAACTGTGCATGAAATCAAATGAAGTGTGCAATTTGAATTTCAAACTTGCGGAAATAAGTCAAAAGTAATGAAACATAAATCATTGAATCCCTTTGTCCAGTACAGGCTGTATAATATGATTCCAGTAGGAATAACGAACGGCCTGCAGTCGAGGCGAGATTGTTTATGTCATTGAACTTTGCCTTTTTATTTGAGACTTTGTACATTTAGTAAAAACAATATCTGTACTTTTAACTTGATTCCTAAAAGTGTTCATGACAACTGTGCATGAAATCAAATGAAGTGTGCAATTTGATTTTCAAACTTGCGGAAATAAGTCAAAAGTAGTGAAACATTTTCAATATTCAATATTTTGATAAGTGGACGTCGGCACAGATAGAAATGTTGGCCAGCCTATCCATAATATGACACAAAAGAAGATAAGACATATCTTTTATTCTCTCTCTCATTTGGTTTAAATATTTTCTTATGACAAGAAAAAAACCACAGTATAATATGTTTTTATCTAAAATCACAAAGCCTGCAATTTTGATCTCGTGATTAAAATTGATGTTCTTAAAATTGGTGCTGTATTAAAGTCCCACCACAATTCTAGAAGTGTTTATACTGTACTTGCCTTTTCAAATATATGTGTGCTTTTAATATTTTTCATGTTTTATATATATTATATATATATATATATATATATATAATTTAATACCTTGTTGTTTCTATACTATGATATGTTTTCTTGCTTATGATAAAGTTTTGCGAATTTGTTCATACTAAATAAAAAAAAAAGAATAGAAAATGGAAGATGTTTGTCATTTCATTTAAGTCGAGTACAATACGTGTAAAATATATACCCCTTTGACACCTTTAATTTTGGCTTAAGAGTTTAATTCAAAGGGGTACATAAGTTTTTATATGCTTCATATTTGCATGTTTAACCCTTTTGCTCCCACCCAATGACACACTTTTTTGCAATAATTCACAACAAAATGTTGACGGTCTCTCATATAACGATCCCTGGGTTTTATATAGTCACTGTCTGAGCGAGCATCCTTGTCGCTTTCAAGTTTGAGTGCCGCCCCCCTTCAGAATACACTCGTTGATACAAACAACTCGATGGAGTAGCATAATATGATAGAAAAAAGTTGCTGTTTTGCTAAAGGAATATTTACACACACACAAAACAAAAACAAAACTATCTCATCTACATACAGAATGCTATGTGTGATTGTGTGCATATACATGTATAATTATGTAAGTGAATATGTGTGGATCTATGGGTTTGTAAAAGGGTTTAAACGAGGACGCACTGACAAAATATAACCTTCTAACCTCGGACCTACCTTCTATGGGGGACGGTCCTCGTTTCAAAATAAGAGTTAATTATGCTTTCTCTCATGCCAGAGAGGGCGCTCTATAATTATGAGAGCCAACGAGCGATCGTCCGCAGTTGTACGTGAATTTCATTTTCAGAGTGCGTTTGCAGTGTGCGAAACTGTACGAAATGGAACGAGTGTGTGCATCGAAGTGAATGTCGCCATCTAGTGTCAGCGTTCGAACAGCCCATTACACACTGCACGTAGTATATCTATGGCCTGTATACGGTACGTGCGCGTGCGCGATTCATCATCAGCGCAGCATGTCCTGCATGCTAGCTAGCTGCCTAGCCTGCATGCAACGTCCTCGATCAAGCCGACGATGGCTGAACGACCTCCTCGTCGACGTCGACGCGGTAACGCCGTCGCTTCATCAGAACCTGGTATGTAAAATAACTTCCATCGTATTTTGGTGTAGAATAGGCCTAAGTTAACTGTCAGAGCTACTCAATAGCCACTTACTAAGTTAGGCCTAACGTTACATGTTCTGCAGTATTAAGCCTGTAACTTTTAGGGCGCTAGTTCATAAGTGTGCCCATACTTTGGCGCCGGCAGCCTACGCGGCTAGCTACCCGTGACTCGCGCGTGGAGTACCCTACATACGGCTAACTTCAGCCAGGCACGATCTATTTCCCTTCTTTTCACGCTTTTTTTCTCTTCCTATTTTTCGGTCCCTTTTAGCTCTCCTTTTTCATTTTTCTACCTTCTCTCTTAGATAGATAGATAGATAAATGGTATTTATTGATTCATTTCCATGTATCGCAGTTACAAGTAACTGAATTGTGCATGAATAAAACATTGATGGTGAAGATAATTATACATTTTAAGTGATATCATAGTAAAAAGTAACTGAATTGCACATGAGTAAATTGCTGGAAAAAGCAAGTATACATTTCAAGATGTCACACTACAATCTACATAATTATGAAGAGCGTGTATATACTATATACCATTAATCTTATACAATATTTCAATTTAAAAATTTGAGTTAAAAAGAAAGAGAGATGGGAAAGCAGGAGAGAGAGAAAGAAAGATAGAAAGAGAGAGAGAAAGAGAAAGAGAGAGAGAGAGAAAGGGGACAGATGGACAGAGAGGGAAAACAATTATGTACATGTTGATAAAATACAAAGATACATTGCAAGACAAATATGAATATTATAAGGTGAACATTAGAGATATTAAAATATAAATATAGATATGCATCGCATTCTTCATGTCATAAAAAATACATTGACTAACTTGGTAAAAAATCAGACCTCAAATTTATGAATTAATTTTATACTAAGGAATATGAAATTGTAATTTGTTTCAGAGTATATTAAATACAATCATTAAAAACTTTTGTTATACCTGGGTTCAGGGATCTTGTTAGTTCTTCGCAAAGTTCTATTGTGTGCTCTTTGGGGTATAAATTGTTTGAACTGGTCTGTGCATGAAAGAGTTTTTTTAAAGAAGGTAACACATAAGTCATTTCGACGACTTTTTTTAGCAGGGGCGGGAGGAGGCAAGGGCCTTTTGCCCCACCCCACCCGATCCACAACTTGTTGGCGGGAAAATTGCAACTAATACCCCCTTCTTTTCTTTTCTTCTTCCCCAATTTCCTTCCCTTTATCTCCTCTTTTCCTTTTTTCTTTCCATTTCCTTCCTTCTCTCTTATTTTTTTTTGATTGGGGGGGGGGAGGCAACAGCCTAGGAGGCGAGGCCCCCAATCTCCTTCTCCCCCTTTTCTTTTCCCTTTCTCTCCTCTTTCCCTTCTTTTTCTTCTCTCTCTCTCTCTCTCTTTTTTTCCCTTTTTTTTTCTTCTTTTTTTCCCTTCTTTTCCCCCCCTTTTCTTCTTCTTTCTTTTTCCTTTTTTTTCTTTCCTTCACCCCCTGGATCTGCCTCTGCTTTCGCCCCCAGTCCACAGGTTGTTAGCGGGATTAACCGCAACTGTTCTCCCCCTCTTATCACCCTTTTCTTTTCCTTCCCCATTTTTGGTGGCGGGGCAAGAGCCCCCTCCCTCCACCAAACTACAACTTGTTGGCGGGAAACTTGTAACTGATATCCCCCTTATTTTTTTCTCTTCTTCCTCTTTTTCCTTCCCTTTATCTCCTCTTTTCCTTTCTCTCCTCTTTTCCTTTCTCTCCTCTTTTCCATTCCTTTCTCTCTTTTTTTCCTTTCCTTTCCCTTTCGGCCCCCGATCCACAGGTTGTTGGCGGGATTAATCGCAACTGTTCCCCCCCTCTTTTCACCCTTTTCTTTTCCTTCCTCCATTTTTTTGGGGTGGGGCCAAGAGCCCCCCCCACCGAACTTATTTTTTCTCTTCTTCCTCTTTTTCCTTCCCTTTATCTCCTCTTTTCCTTTCTCTCCTCTTTTCCTTTCCTTTCTCTCTTTTTCCCCTTTCCTTTCCCTTCCTTCTCTCTGTTTCAGGTTTGCAAGGGAGGCAAGGCCCTTTCGCCCCCAGTCCACAGGTTGTTAGCGGGATAAATCGCAACTGTTCTCCCCTCTTTTCACCCTTTTCTTTTCCTTTCCCCATTTTTGGGGGGCGGGGGCAAGAGCCTCCCCCACCGAACTACAACTTGTTGGCGGGAAACTTGTAACTGATATCCCCCTTATTTTTGTCTCTTCTTCCTCTTTTTCCTTTTTCTTTCACTTTCCTCCATTCTCTCTTATTTTTTGATGTGGGGTGGTAACAACTGGGAGGCAAGGCCCTCCCCCGATCTCCTTCTTTTTTCCCCCTTTTCTTTCTCTTCTTCCATTTCCCTTTCTCTCCTCTTTCCCTTCTTTTCAATCTCTCTCTCTCTCTCTCTTTTTCTGTTTTCCTTTTTTTCCGGGGAGGGTCTGGATCCGCGCCTGGAGTAAACCACAGAGTTACACCATTGTTGTACGTTTATGGTTACACAACATATTCTGACCTGAAGCAGCTTTTTTACTATTAGTCTCTTCTCAATGACAATTTGCATTATTTTTTGAAACGCCAGCGTCAATTTACGTGAGCTTTCGTAGATTGCATATAGCAAATTAACTATTTGTTGGGTCACGTAACCCAACACTTCGTAGATTTGGGTGACCTGTTTCACGAAAGGGCGCAATACGTGAACGTGAACGTGATACGTGATACGTGAGTGTTCGTTGCAAGCCTAAGGGAAGGGCTCTCAAATAGATCTAACAGTTAGATCTAATTCAGGTTAGCCACTGTAGGTGCAGATACTAATGGTTTTTTTTGGTAAAGCATTCCAGGATTCCACCACTCTATTACTAATAGTAATACTAGCATAGAAGTGGCCAGCTAGCTTAGTTCTGGAACGTCTATGGAATAATTTCTTAGAGTGACCTCTTAGTTGTATAGCGAAGAAGAAGAAGAAGACGATAAATATTTAAAAGTTACATGTAGCAAGGGAAAACGCCCACCGATACACCCAAAATAGTAGAAAATCATACGTTATAGGAAAATAATTAGTTAAAATTCCATTTTCAACTCTGAATCCCCAAATTTTTGGCATATTAAGACCACCTGGAATGCCAGTTTTGCATTTTTTTATGTACATGGTCTAGACTACTTCCTGTCTCATTAATTTTGTCCATCGGCCCAGTGGAGTAAATTATAAAAATTTCCACCAACTGATAAGTTACTTTTGCACTGTTTTTTTTTTTTTGTCTCGCTGTGATATAATTGGAAAATGAATTAATCATATTGTATGTGTTCTCTTCTTTGCGATTTCCAGACATTAATTATGCAAAACACCTCGGTGGACCTGATCCGGATGGATTTGAAACCTGTTTCATTAGTCAGGAGATTGGTGAGTTTTTCATATATACATGTAGAAACATGTTCAGAACCTGATTCATCAATGATTCTGTCATCATATATTCATTATCGTGTTTACTTATTGATGTTTTGTCTTTAATGTTTATAACTATTTATCTCATTCATGTTGCTGTCATTCCATCTCATGAATAATACAGAATCACATACCAAACAGTGAATAATGGACCGTCCTCTGTTGTATGTTTGTAATGTGTGTCAGATTGGTGTTGGAACTGCTTGTAACATTAACAATCCAACAGTGGACCGTCCTCTGTTGTATGTTTTTAAAGTGTGTCAGATTGGTGTTGGAACTGCTTGTAACATTAACAATCCAACAGTGGACCGTCCTCTGTTGTATGTTTTTCAAAGTGTGTCAGATTGATATGGGAACTTGAATGTAACATTAACTATCAAACTGTGGACTGTCCTCTGTTGTATGTTTGTAATGTGTGTCAGATTGGTGTTGGAACTGCTTGTAACATTAACAATCCAACAGTGGACCGTCCTCTGTTGTATGTTTTTCAAAGTGTGTCAGATTGATATGGGAACTTGAATGTAACATTAACTATCAAACTGTGGACTGTCCTCTGTTGTATGTTTGTAATGTGTGTCAGATTGGTGTTGGAACTGTTTGTAACATTAACAATCCAACTGTGGACCGTCCTCTGTTGTATGTTTTTAAAGTGTGTCAGATTGGTGTTGGAGCTGCTTGTAACATTAACAATCCAACAGTGGACCGTCCTCTGTTGTATGTTTTTCAAAGTGTGTCACATAGATATGGGAACTTGAATGTAACATTAACAATCAAACTGTGGACTGTCCTCTGTTGTATGTTTGTAATGTGTGTCAGATTGATATGGGAACTTGAATGTAACATTAACAATCAAACTGTGGACTGTCCTCTGTTGTATGTTTGTAATGTGTGTCAGATTGATATAGGAACTTGAATGTAACATTAACAATCAAACTGTGGACTGTCCTCTGTTGTATGTTTGTAATGTGTGTCAGATTGGTGTTGGAGCTGTTTGTAACATTAACAATCCAACTGTGGACCTTCCTCTGTTGTATGTTTGTAATGTGTGTCAGATTGGTGTTGGAACTGCTTGTAACATTAACAATCCAACAGTGGACCGTCCTCTGTTGTATGTTTTTAAAGTGTGTCAGATTGGTGTTGGAACTGTTTGTAACATTAACAATCCAACAGTGGACCGTCCTCTGTTGTATGTTTGTAATGTGTGTCAGATTGGTGTTGGAACTGCTTGTAACATTAACAATCCAACAGTGGACCGTCCTCTGTTGTATGTTTGTAATGTGTGTCAGATTGGTGTTTGGAACTGCTTGTAACATTAACAATCCAACAGTGGACCGTCCTCTGTTGTATGTTTTTTAAGTGTGTCAGATTGATATGGGAACTTGAATGTAACATTAACAATCAAACTGTGGACTGTCCTCTGTTGTATGTTTGTAATGTGTGTCAGATTGATGTTGGAACTTGGATGTGACATTAACTATCTAACTATGGACTGTCCTCTGTTGTATGTTTGTAATGTGTGTCAGATTGGTGTTTGGAACTGCTTGTAACATTAACAATCCAACAGTGGACCGTCCTCTGTTGTATGTTTTTAAAGTGTGTCAGATTGATATGGGAACTTGAATGTAACATTAACTATCAAACTGTGGACTGTCCTCTGTTGTATGTTTGTAATGTGTGTCAGATTGGTGTTGGAACTGCTTGTAACATTAACAATCCAACAGTGGACCGTCCTTTGTTGTATGTTTTTAACGTGTGTCAGATTGATATGGGAACTTGAATGTAACATTAACTATCAAACTGTGGACTGTCCTCTGTTGTATGTTTGTATTGTGTGTGTATCACAGTGACATTTGAACTGGATATAACATTGATTATCTAACTCTGGACAGTCCTCTGTTTTATGTTGGTAATGTTTCTTCGCGGAGATGGTAACGACGCCATTTTCTCCAGCTGCGCAGTGTTTAGCTATCGATCCGCGGTGTTGGGATATCGGTATCGGCTCCTTAAATCTGAGAGGCGGTATTAGGGTTCAGTTTTAGCAGATTATTCGTCTGTTAACACTAACACCAGCATAAACACCGAACGTGAAATCACCCAGTATGAACTTAATAGAAACCATACATTGTAAATGCCAGTGCCCATTCGTCTGTCCCATTTTCCTGTCTCTCAATTAAGAACCTTTTGATGGATCAACGTCAAACTTGGCTCATGTATGCAAATGGAAGGGACAATGATCTGAGTGTATTTTGGGGTCATAAAGTCAAAAGTGAAAGGTTGTAGAGGTCATTGAATATGTAAAGATGATTCCTTCTCACAGTAACTTTAAAAAAAATGACAGATCAACATCAAACCTTGGTCATGTAAGCTGGGAATGACAGTGATCTGATTAGATGTTTAAGTCATAAGTTCCAAGGTGAAAGGTCTTAGAGGGCATTGTATGTAATGTGAAAATGGCTTGTTTTCACGATAACTTAAAAGCAAATGACATATCAACTTCATACTTAGCTCATAATGTATATGGTACTGGTAGTGATAATGATCTGATTAGATTTGGGGATAAAAGGTCAGAGGTCATGAAGGTGAAAACAATAATTTAACAACCAGTTGACTGATTAACTTGAAACTTACTTGTAGCTTATGTGTGCATATGAGAGGGATGATGATTTGATTAGATTTTGCACATGTAAGCATATAATTATGAAAGTGACAGTGATGTGAAATCTTAGATTATCAAGGTTTTTGAGATCTGGCAGTGGTGAACGCATGAATTTTGACTGTGTGCATTCGAGAATTCATCTAGTTCTTTTTTCTTTCTTTCTTTTTGTGATTTAGATGTCTGCAAGATGAACAAGAAGAAGACCAAGAAGAGCAGGATGCAGAAGAAGAAAAGAATATGCATAAAAAAAGCTTGGAGCAGGGAAGAAAAACAAGCTGTAGTTTCGAAATTCCGTGAACATTTCCTCAAGCTTACCCTTCCTAAAAAACAAGAGATTGAAGCAGTGCTTGAATCCTGCTACGCTCTACGAGAGAGGTCCTGGACCAAAATTAAGGGTTTCATTCGTAATTGTCAAAAGAAACAAGATCCACTGGATTTTCTTTAAATCTGAGATTTAATTAGATGCAATGTAGGAGCAATAGCAACACCCAAGTTTAGATGAGTTAGATAGCGTAACATATATATTCCTTTATATGATTTATCAATTTCTTGAGTATTTGCATAATCTACAGAAAGTGTTATAATTTGGAATTTTCATACAGGGCAGATGAAAGGTCAAAGAAGACCTTTCATGGACATCTTGATAGATAGCTTCAGGTCAAAAGTATGGTTTCATGCATTCATAATTAATTTGATTGTGTTATATTCAGACATAAAAAAGGATGGTTGCATTTAAAGGATTTGAATGTGTTCCTGCCACTTCAGAAGAAGTGTTAATGATTCTGCTGCAAACAAAAGGTCAGAGAGGACATCTACAAATAGACCTATCTCTGTTTATGAGTTTGTTTCTTGCTAAACATTGCTAAACAGGTTCAGGCCAAAGTATGGCTACATGCATTCAGAATTGATTTGACTGCATCATTACAGGGATAGTGATTTAACATTTTAAGTTTTCCATTTATTTATGATTCTGCATTTTCTTACTAAGGAAAGGAAAGGTCAAAGGAGACCCTTTATGGAAATACCTATTGTTTTGGAGTTTGGTTTATTGCTAAATGTTGTTAAATACATGGAGATTCAGGCCAAAAGTATGGGTACATGCATTCATGATTAATTTCATTGTGTTATATTCAGACATAAAGGTATGGCTACATTCAAAGAATTTGTTTATGTTCCTCAAAATTCAGAAGAATTGTAAGTGATTCTGCATATTTTCTTAGAAAACAAACAAAAAGTCATAGAAGATCCGTCATAGATATATATCTCTGTTTATAAGTTTGATTTATTGCTAAATATTGCTCAGTACAATGTACATGTAGGTTCAGGCCAAAAGTATGGGTACATGGATAGTGATTTAACATTTTAAGTTTTCCATTTATTTATGATTCAGCATTTTCTTACTAAGATGAGGAAAGGTCAAAGGAGACCCTTTATGGAAATACCTATTGTTTTGGAGTTTGGTTTATTGCTAAATGTTGTTAAATACATGGAGATTCAGGCCAAAAGTATGGGTACATGCATTCATGATTAATTTCATTGTGTTATATTCAGACATAAAGGTATGGCTACATTCAAAGAATTTGTTTATGTTCCTCAAAATTCAGAAGAATTGTAAGTGATTCTGCATATTTTCTTAGAAAACAAACAAAAAGTCATAGAAGATCCGTCATAGATATATATCTCTGTTTATAAGTTTGATTTATTGCTAAATATTGCTCAGTACAATGTACATGTAGGTTCAGGCCAAAAGTATGGCTTCATGGATAGTGATTTAACATTTTAAGTTTTCCATTTATTTATGATTCAGCATTTTCTTACTAAGATGAGGAAAGGTCAAAGGAGACCCTTTATGGAAATACCTATTGTTTTGGAGTTTGGTTTATTGCTAAATGTTGTTAAATACATGGAGATTCAGGCCAAAAGTATGGGTACATGCATTCATGATTAATTTCATTGTGTTATATTCAGACATAAAGGTATGGCTACATTCAAAGAATTTGATTGTGCTCCTCACATTTCAGAAGAATTGTTAGAGATTCTGCATATTTTCTTAGCAAACAAAATGTCATAGACATATCTTTGTTTATGAGTTTGGTTTATTGCTAAATATTGCTAAATATATGTAGGTTCAGGCCAGAAGTATGGCTACATGCATTCATAATTGATTTGATTAAGTTATTACAGGTACATTGATTTAAAAGTTTTATGTGTTCCATCTAATCATTTTTGTATGATTCTACATTTTCTTACAAAGTAGATGAAGGTAAGCGTAGGTTGCTGTAAATGATTGATCATGGAAAGCTTAAAATGTATACAGAATGTAGGGTAATTACTGTAAGTCAGAGTCTTTTCAAAAGCAATTTTTCTTTCTTTCACATCTCAGAAATATTTCATTTTGAAATATTGGTGTAAAAAAGACATTTTACATTTTAAACAATACGATCCTCTTGAGGAAGGCTTTAATCAGCAGATGACAGTTTATATTTAAGATGCTATTCGATCAATAACGAGTATTATAAGTTCACTTCTAATATTTCGAAGTGACGTTAGGTAACATATCTCATTGCAAACTTGGTGTGCACACGACTTATAATGGTTCTTTGATGATACCTTTGGGTAATGATAATAGGTCACGACATGGTGTGAAATATTCATTGTCTTGTCATATTTTCTTCGTTTTTCAGTATAATAAACACAACATGTTGAGGATGTATCTTTGTTCCATGTTTTTTTTTCAAGTACGGACCCTAAATCATGTAAATATTAAATTAGGAAGCATACATTGTACTTTTGGTTATAACGAACTCTGCGGGACCAGCAAAGTTACTTTGTTGCAACAATTTCAGAATACCACCAAAACAACAAAATAGTAAAATATTTTGAATTTTGAACCAGAAATTAAGTGATTTGAATGAAAAAAAATATTGTCATTTCGCTGGATATTAGAGAGTGCACTGTACTGTAACTTTATTGATTAAATTCTATTGCTTTAATAAACATGGTAAAGGCAGTGCATTGTGTTGGTCCGGTCAAAAACTGATTCTCTTTTAAAAAATTATTATACTCCTTTTGGGTGCAAAATCAACCTCTTAACTGTTTGTTCTTATTTATTTTTTGCTTTTTAGAGACGTTCATTATTGTTTAAATGATATTGTCAATTTCAAGGAAAAGAAGTCCCTCTTACTTTGAACTGTGGGTGATTTGACCGGACCAACGGCTATTGTCTTCTAAAGTCCACTGACTTTCAGTAAACATAATGCCCCATTTCTCTTCTAATGTTGCCCTTGCACTTCCAAAAGGCGTGATTTCTCTGCAAGAGTAGCCTGTTCTTTTTAAGTTATAGGGCTCTTTCTATTCCAACACTTTCAACTTAGCCCCTTATCACCTTTCAAAATCTCCCCATTTATCTTCCAGTAGTGGCCCTTTCCTTTCTAAAAGCGCCCATTTTCTCTTCAAAGAGTGTCCCTCTTTCAAAAATGATGCCCTTTCTCTTTCATAAATAAACTCCTCTTACAAATTCCAAAATCATCCACTTTTCTAATTTTCTTCTAAAATAAAGTCAGTTTCTCTTTAAAAGTGACCACTTCGGAATCCACTTAAAAAGGCGTTACTTTTCTATCAGTAGGAACTCTTTTTCCAAATATAGTGCCCCTTTCTCTTCTGATACCACTTTTTCTTCCAGTAGATAAATAAATGAAATCTAATTGCATTGCTTTTATATTCTTTTTAACGGTCCCACATTACACATTCTAAAATCAAACTATTCGTCTTTTTTCTCTCAAGCGCTCACTCGCAAATCAAATCTTAATGGTTGTGGAAGTAGTAGTAGTAGTAGGCCTATAGTAGTGGTGGTAGTCGTAGTAGTAGTAGCAGTAGTAATAGTAGAAGTAGAAGTAGTAGTAGTAGTAGTAGTAGTAGTAGTGGTGGTAGTAGCAAAAGTAGTAGTAGGCCTAGTAGCAGCAGTAGTGGTGGTGGTAGTAGTGGCAGTAGTAATGGAAGAAGTAATAGATGTTTGACATGATATAGCACAATGTAAGGCAGCAACCTTTGTTCTTTAAGAGTTCGAATTTTGCTTAATGATGAATTGTTAATAGTAATGCAATATAATGTTAAATATATGTCGAAGCCTCGGGCATCAGTGTTTAAAACATGCGGAAGCCTCGGTGTCAAAATGCACATTTTGACCTTGCATAACATTGCGTGCATTTAAGTAGCTGATAAAGAGTGATTTGGGAAGGCGTTGAGCCCCCTTTCAAACTCGCTCTACCGCCTCTGATTATTTTGAGCGCCAGGAATTCGTTCATTTATTTATCTATTTATTCATTTATTCATTTGATCATTTCGTTGCTGTTGCATAATTCTAAATAGTCAAGTGATCTAACGAAAGAGAATGAAAAGGTCGACTCTCCTGGCTCCAGTGCAGGGTTAAGTATGATCACGTGATTCAACATGAAGAAAAAACGCCAAACGTGGACGGTCCCCCATGGTAATGAATATCACGTGACTAACGTCCACAGTTCAACGCTTAAAATAAAAAATAAAATTGAATTAGTTACGGGGTATTCAAAGTGATTTTTTCATTTTCATCATTAATAATTTAAAAATCCCTAAAATATATCCATATTTAAAAAGGTTTTAGGGGCGTCCACGGTTAGATGGTTTAAGTTTATAGTCCTCGAATGAAGGCGATTACACGTATGTGTGCGTGCGTTTGTGTGTGCAGAGATATATAAGGGGGTGTGTGTATGAATTGTATTGTGTTGTGTGAAGTTAAATCATTGAACGGTACTTGAGCTCTGAAAAGAGAAAATGGTTTAATATGACTCTCATTGGGGAGCTATTTATGGCAATAAAATTATTTCAGTCTATTTCACTATATTAATAACCCCTAGAAAGATTGAACAATTGGCTCCTACCGTTGATCTCTTTCTAAATCACCTTCACAGCATGATATCTATTCAGTTTTATTTCCCCTAGTGGCGTATTAAACAGCCGGCGGGGGCCTGGGCGCCACTTTCAGAGAGCGAAATAAAAAAAAGGGGGGGGGGAAGAGGCACCAGAAGCGCAAAATAGTGCACAAAGCCAGGGTAATTTCCTTCTTTTTCGCCCCGAAAAGTTAAAATTCTCGCTCTTTTTCATCATTTTGATAGGTTTTTGCACTTGCCCCTGGCGTTGTTTGAACTCGGCAAGCCTGTAGAAGGGGGAGGGGAGGGGCAGACTTGTGCCTCCCAGACGGTTGAGCGTTTTAGGTCAGAAAATGAGACAAAAACATCAAAACAGTATGGGTTCCACAATTCTACATTGTAAAATGACACAAGGTTGGTAGTGCCGAAATATGAGAGATTTGGATCAGAAATATTTTGTGGTAAAATGGCATCTATAAAAATATGGAAAGTAGTGCGAAATATGAGAGATTTGGATCAGAAATATTTCGTGGTAAAATGGCATCTATAAAAATATGGAAAGTAGGGCCTAAAATATACAGAAATCACGATCGCAGATCATCAAACCCGGGTATTGGCCTGTGTGAGGCTTGACTGTGAACTGACCAGTCGCGCCGCCACGGCTGACAATTTTATTTGCATTTGCCTTGGCCCCAAGACAAGTCTTCTTTTTTTGTTATTGCTCAGTCGGCAGATTTTCTTTAAATTATTTCGGTAAGTATATGCTATAGACTATATTAAACAATTTATTATTCCGCAAGTTAAATTTCAAAAAGAAAATTTGAACTTACTCAAAACGGGATTTTAATTTGAAATCGCGCAACAAAATCAGTGGCGACTTGTTTCCGATGGGACATTCAATCGCATTGCATTTCTGCCGCGACCGTCGGGATTGCAGCGCTCAGATTTCCGATCGAAACGAATCGGCGCCAATTTTGTTTAATAGGTGACTCCAAATTAAAATCCCGCTTTGAGCAAGTTGACATTTTCTTTTTGAAAGTAAAATGCCAAAATAATGAATCGCTTACGAGATTCTAACAAATATAAATACCAAAATATTTGGGGCAAAGTTTGCCGACTCGGCATTTTGGTTGGACTAGACTTCACGAAGTACACCCGCGCTAGCGAGCTTGCGGGCTTCGCTAGCGGCCGTGAATACACTGTACTTTATTCAGTGACGCACCTATGTAAAGTGACTGACATCGACACACCCCACCGTCAATATTGTGACTGACCATAGGAGTAAAATGACGGTACCCTGAGTCACACCTTGATGGTAAATGACCCAACCATGACGCACCTTCCCCGGGGTCCATGGGGTGGGTCATACAATTGACAGGTGCATAATGCATGAATGTGCTCAAAATAAAGTGAAATACGGGACTAAACGGCATCCTGGGCAGGATTGTACAGGATGCGGGACAAATTACTAAAATACAGGACTGTCATTTGAGATCCAGGACGTCAGGTCACCTTATGGTTCATCGGGGGGAGTTTCTTTTCTTAAAACTGTAGTGAAGAAGAAACTGGAATATTAATTTGTATTTTGCATCCAAGAACCCCCCAGCCTCAATGTCGGACAATGCCACTGAAGATGTGAAGAACGAATCTGATTCTGTTCTTTCATTTTTTCCTTGTAGGGCCTAGTTCATTGTAGACTATGATACAACTACTTGTGTTAGACCTCACCATACACAGCAAGGGACATAAGTTATTTCGGCAAATATTGCTGCAGGAAGTGTGACAGCATCGTATAATTTAGGATGAAGCCGAGTTCTTTCAAAGACTATTTACAAACATGATTTGATGCTTGTGCATTAATACTCCCTTCATATTCATGAGTAACATGTTTCATTCTCAATTAGAAATCTCGGAATAAGTTCACCTGTCATGTTTTTTTTATTTGTGATATTTTCAATGCATAGATTTCATGATGTCAAGGAGACGAGAAAAAAGGGAAGAATACTACGAAGAGGACGAGGGGTTCTATGTCAAAATATTACCAGAAAAAGGTAAGAAAAAAAATCAACTGAAAATGTAGCAAAAATAGCAAAGAAGTATTTATTTATGTGCAACAGAACCACACTATCCTTCCTAAATGTAGGAAAAGGTAGAGGTACATGAAACTATAATTGTATACAAGAAGAGATCTCATTCTGGTTTTTATTTGCACACCGTTTTGTTTTACCTAGTCATATTCATCTGTTATGTGCAGTTGTGCACTTGATAAAGGAGGCATGGTCTGGCAATTTTCTTCAGAGTGTACGCCCTAGAGTAGAATTTCCAGCAATGCAGCACTTAATTCTACTCTATGTAGTTGGTGGAAAATCAATATATTTCAGGTACATGTACAAACTGTCAAAATTGATTTGTTTTCTTTTAACATTTTTTCCATTTTCCACAGAAACTCAGAAAGTGTATGCTTTTCCTTTGCATTGCACAGGAAAGCCAAAGCATTGGCTGACAGCTCAGTCAGAGCATACTAAACACTCTATTCAAAGCACTAACTTGGCAAGTATCTGTCAAAGTATGCTTAAAAATGTTGTGGAAGCAGATCTGTCTCTTAGCATCGCATTTTCTTAAATCAGTATGCTTTTAGAATTTCCAAGAGATGTTTGTCTTCATTTCGGACCTTTATTTCTTACATGAATCATGATCACAATTTGCATCAACATCGTATAACCCTTGTTCATAACCTTGCAGGCCGTGCCGTTTTCTCTACAAGGAATGTTGTTCTATGATGGAGAGTTGATTGATAGGGATGAAGGTGAATGAAGAGAATCTGAAGAGGAAACAGGATATCGTTTCTTTTTTGACCATACAACATCAGATGGAAAAATGAAGGGAATGTGGTAAGCACTTTAATCACTTATTATAAAGAGTTTGTATGAAATAACGCTTGCAAGCAAAGGACCCTTAATTTGTACTGACCCATTGATCATGTTTATGAGAGCACACGATTTCCACTCTACCTGGGGAAATCCGGAAAAGTAAGATTCCAATTTTCCATATCTTGAAAACTTTTAGGAATTGAGAAAATCATGGGGAACTCATGGACTTTTATAAACATTAAACTGGGGGAGGGGGTGTATTACGCAATATGTCTGCAACGCAAAAAGCTATCACCGCAGCAATTTACTTCGAGATCCCGCGGTCGAAGTGCGAGATCATAGGATCCCCTTGTGAGAAAGGTGCTCAAAATAGCCCAGTTCGCTAAGGGACAAGCTGACTTCATCTACAAGTACACCAGTTTCAAAGAACAAAAACGTGCAGTATTTTTTACGGTTAACAGAGTCGTGTAGCTGGGGGCACAACCTATTATTGATATCTGACTATCTGTTTGGTAAACCAAAATATAACACTATTTGTTTTCATTATATTGGATTGCTAAACTGAACAGTCTGGTTGCAAGATTTTGAGAAGTGTTTTGGAAAACAGGTTGCTATTTAAAAGTTACTGATTTGGACTGACAAAAGTTCCCATAAATGCCTCTCCAAAAATAGTATTGCATTAGGAGTGGGCTATACAGTGGTCAAAATGACTTTTTTCATCAATATATTTCGGCAACAGTTTTTATGTGTTCCTTTTATCCTATCTCTACATGAAATGACAATTTTTTTTTTTTCGGGTCCAACAAAAAAGATGGCCGCCATTTCGCCAGAAAATCACATTTTTTGCCATAACTTTGTCATTTTGGGGAATTTTCACAAGCTTTTGGTGTCTTTACCTATGTTTTAGAGGTCAGTGGATCCATTTATACTTACAGGAAGAGTCACAGATAATTGGAATATCACTTGATACCATTTATTACCAAATTTCATAATTTTTCTTTAATAAGAAATTCGCATATTTGACTTAAAGTGCGCAATAAATGGGTGGTGTTTCAAAACCACATGTGACATATCCTATTTGAAGCGGCTTGTTCTGATCAAAATGACACCATTTTAATAAAAATTGGGTGAAATTGGAGCAGCCAAACCCGAAACAGGATTTGGAGGGCTGAGGGGGTGTCCTGCGGTAACAAATGCTATAAGTCACACAAAAAATGGGAAAAGGCTTATTAATTCAAAAATGTGAATTTGTGTAATAATGATGTTGTTAAGCCTCATGAATCCTGAAAAATTAAAGTGATGGTGATAAAAGAGTAACAGTATCCCCCCCTTGTAATAAATTCAAACACTTTTTAGTGAGCACAATGACACATAGTGGTATGTACATTACTTCACAACCATTATTCTCTATATGTACATTTAAATTTACTAAATCAGGCATTCTAAAAAGTATATTCCTTCAGCCATTGTTTACAATTTTTAACGACAATTAAAATGATTGCTTAAATCATAAAGGAAATTACTTAAAATATAGATATAGAACTAGGACTGGGTTTCTGGTGAATACATGCATTCCATAGCACCTACATGACCTTTTTGTAGATTTGTTTTTATCATGTTGACCACCCTTAGTCTCAAAATACTTTTGAAATATAATGTATAGCTTAAAAAGTTCTTGATGTTGGTATTCTGTCCATACACACAATCTGCTTGGCCTTGGGTATAGGCGGATACACAACTAGGTTAACTCGAAATAGGTCAAAATCCCAAAGTATTGTAAAAACATGAAATTTCAACATTTTAATTTTGGAGCATAAACCCATCATTGTCACTGATCTACTATACAAGGCATAGATTTTGACAAACAAGGAGAGGCAATTCAACATTACAAGTATTGTACATTTAGAAAAATTTACTCGAAAACCTATGGTAATGTTTGCAAGCAAATAAGTAAATTTACTGAAATATTTTGGCAACATCCCTAAAAATCAGGTTTTTGGACCGCACTATTACAATTTTTGCCCGATATCCATTAAGATTTTGTCATTCTAATCGGGACAGCACCTTCAAATGGGATGTGTCTCGTGTGGTTTTGAAAAATTGTCCATTTATTGCCCACCCTAAGTTAAATATGCAAATTTGGTCAAGAAAAATGATGAAATTTGGTCAAAAATTGAATGAAGTTTATTTTCAATTATCTGTGACTCTTCCTGTATGCATAAATGGATTCACTGACCCCTAAAACATATGAAAAGGCACCAAAAGGTTGTGAAAATTCCAAAAAATTACGAAGTTATAGCAGAAAATTTGATTTTCTGGGGAAATGGCGGCCATCTTGGATTTTGGGCCGGCACACTTTTTTGTCGGACCCGAGACAAAAAATATTGTCATTTCATGTTGTGATAGGATAAAAGGAACACATAAAAACTGTTGCCGAAGTAAAATGAAAAATCACCCATTTATAGCCCACTCCTAATTGCATGTATTATTTTAGAAGGGGGTAAAGGTTCAGATTTATTATTTTGATATAGAGCATGTAGAAGGAAATAGTTTATTGCATATATATCTTTCTCTAATGATAAATGTCCATGCTACAACTTTATTCCTAACATTACTAAATTGTAGAGAGACACATCAAACAAAATTTCCTTCCATACATACATACATTTTCAACATGGTAACAGTTTTCAAGGTAATTTGCAAAATTTAAAATTGTGATTTCTATGTTTTAATAACAGGTTCAATATTAAATTACTCAATAAGTATTGTTTTATTTTATGAAACAATATTTATGATGGTACTTTCCTTTTCTTGTTTAACCCTTCAGTTTTGATGCAACAAGAGAGCCACCCAAAACTGAACCCACATTAGGACGTCTAGTAAACCATGGAAAGGGTAAAGAAGCAAACTGTAGAGTGAGAGTAAAAAACATTGCAGGGGCTCCAAAACTTTGCCTCTTTGCTATGAAGGATATCCAGCATGATACAGAACTTCTCTATGATTATGATTTACCAAGAGGATTCCAGTTCCCACCACCATATCATAAACATTTGATTCAGGAACTGTTGATGAAAGAGAATCAAACAGAGGAAGAGGGCACATCTCTTACACTGCATCAAGATGAAGCAACACTTCAGCATAAAGGACCAACACTGCAAGAAGAAAATATTCAGCAAATGGAAGTAACAAGACAGAATAAAGAGGTATCAATTCAGCAATCAGAGGCGATGATGCAGGAAATAGATAGGGATTGGAATACAACAGACAAAGAGGGCACACCTCTTACACTGCATCAAGATGAAGCAACACTTCAGCATAAAGGACCAACACTGCAAGAAGATAATATTCAGCAAATGGAAGTAACAAGACAGAATAAAGAGGTATCAATTCAGCAATCAGAGGTGATGATGCAGGAAAAAGATGGGGCTCAGAATCAAACAGACAAAGAGGGCACATCTCGTACACTGCACCAAGATGAAGCAACACTTCAGCATAAAGGACCAACACTGCAAGAAGATAATATTCAGCAAATGGAAGTAACAAGACAGAATAAAGAAGCATTACTTCAGCAGTCAGAGGCGATAATGCAGGAAAAAGATGGGGATCAGAATCAAACAGACAAAGAGGGCACACCTCTTACACTGCATCAAGATGAAGCAACACTTCAGCATAAAGGACCAACACTGCAAGAAGAGAACATTCAGCAAATGGAAGTAACAAGACAGAATGAAGAGGTATCAATTCAGCAATCAGAGGCGATAATGCAGGAAAAAGATGGGGATCAGAATCAAACAGACAAAGAGGGCACATCTCTTACACTGCATCAAGATGAAGCAACACTTCAGCATAAAGGACCAACACTGCAAGAAGAGAACATTCAGCAAATGGAAGTAACAAGACAGAATGAAGAGGTATCAATTCAGCAATCAGAGGCGATAATGCAGGAAAAAGATGGGGTTTAGAATCAAACAGACAAAGAGGGCACATCTCGTACACTGCACCAAGATGAAGCAACACTTCAGCATAAAGGACCAACACTGCAAGAAGATAATATTCAGCAAATGGAAGTAACAAGACAGAATAAAGAGGTATTAATTCAGCAATCAGAGGCGATAATGCAGGAAAAAGATAGGGATCAGAATCAAACAGACAAAGAGGGCACATCTCTTACACTGCATCAAGATGAAGCAACACTTTGGCATAAAGGACCAACACTGCAAGAAGATAATATTCAGCAAATGGAAGTAACAAGACAGAATAAAGAGGCATTACTTCAGCAATCAGAGGCGATAATGCAGGAAAAAGATGGGGATAAGAATCAAACAGACAAAGAGGGCACATCTCTTACACTGCATCAAGATGAAGCAACACTTCAGCATAAAGGACCAACACTGCAAGAAGAGAACATTCAGCAAATGGAAGTAACAAGACAGATTGAAGAGGTATCAATTCAGCAATCAGAGGCGATGATGCAGGAAATAGATAGGGATTGGAATACAACAGACAAAGAGGGCACACCTCTTACACTGCATCAAGATGAAGCAACACTTTGGCATAAAGGACCAACACTGCAAGAAGATAATATTCAGCAAATGGAAGAATCTCTTCAGCAAGCAGAGGTGATGATGCAGGAAAAAGTTGGGACACTTCAAAAAGGAGTGAATACATTACAGATGGAGAAAGCAGAAGTTCAGCTAGCCAGGAATTTACCACAGCAAGAAAATATACTGCAGCGAGATCAAGAACAACCAGAAGAGCATGTAATAGATTCAGACTCGGAATCAGAACCAGAATTGCATACGAATGATTCAGATTCAGGTTCAGAATATATACCCGACTCTTACTCTGAGGCAGAATCGGATACAAGTATTATATGTTATATATTATATGTTTGTAAGAGGAAACCACAGCCACAAGCCAATCAAGATGCTCTGCCCCTTCCACAGATCAAGAGAGTAAAAAATGATGGATTTGCAGTTACACCCACTTTGGAGATGATGCCTCAACAAAATGCACATGATGAAAATGGTTCTACCATGGAAACACTTAAAACTGAGATGAAAGATGATGACACA